>APFE030792298.1:4654-42371 GCA_000404065.3 Pinus taeda
ATACATCATATCTGCAGGGAACTAAATGAGCAGGCCCACTCGCTATCAAAAGAGGGTCTTCATTCAGCGCCGGGTACTTGGTTCTTGCAAGTTTTGTTTGAAGGGATCTTTTTTCCTATTCACGAATTCTCCTTTCAGGATTTCTAGTCCCTCACATGCAATCTCTAAGGTTTCCTCTTTTGTTTTTTGTATATTCATGATGAAACTCCTATCTTTGTTTTGTGTATTCATGATGAAACTCCTATCTTTGTCCATACGGAAGCATCCTCCTCTACTTTTCTGTGCTTAAAACATATGAAGAACATCATAAAGAGGTGTCATGCTTTTGTTCCTCTGCTACCTGGTTATGCTGGCTATAGTCTTACTAGCAGGTATTGTATAGCGTTCAATCTTCAGAATCTAGACATATGTATGCTTTTTATATTTCTTCCTGAAAAAAAAATGTTTTTATGAGAGAAAATCAAAAAATGATGTGACCTTGACTTGCATAATTTCTTAGTGATTTTAACAACTTAAATACCCAAAAACCTAACTTGTAATCATCCTCTCTAAAACACAAACAACTTAATAAACAAATATATATGATATCTTGTCAGCTCATTCTGCCTTTTACTTTTCAATCTAGCCATATCTGCCTCATGGTATTAAATTTAATCATCTGCATGTGCATACAGCATAGAGGGGCATCGCGCCATCATTACGGTCAATGGGGTGCCAAATCTCTTTTTCTTTTGTCAG
This sequence comes from Pinus taeda, assembly GCA_000404065.3. Taxonomy (NCBI): domain Eukaryota; kingdom Viridiplantae; phylum Streptophyta; class Pinopsida; order Pinales; family Pinaceae; genus Pinus; species Pinus taeda. Next base: position 5,393 of record APFE030792298.1, read on the forward strand.
TGCGTGGGTCTAATCGATGTCCTGTAAAGTCTCATCAAATCATTCCACGGAATCTCGATCGGTTTCTGTCTGGTCACAAGCTACATTCCTCTTCTGGGAAGATTAGAATCGATCAGTATTAAAACAGAAGACCACTTGGCTGATTAACGAACAAAAATAGCATTGACATGCCGATATTCTGATTATGTTCGTACGAGTTTGAAACAGGTCAATGAGCAATGTATCATCGAACAAAACTGATGTCATTGCCCTAAGTAACGAGAATCTTGTGCCGTCCGTAACCCAAGGCAGTTTACTCGTACATTAGACTATAGAATTTCAGTTTATGGGTATATGGTTTTCTATCTCACTGAAAAATGGTTGTTCCAGGTGCCCGGTCTGTTGGGTAATTTTTTAAACCCATCAAGCAAGGGTAGTTCGGGCTGAGATAGCAATAAAATGGCAGATGGGAGCCGACACGTGGAATCAATTGATTTAACTGATTGGCAGCCGTCCACTTTACCAGCACTGAGAATAGACGAGGCAGGTGGTTCGGATCACTTCTCCATCCGAATCTTGACTCGCAAGCGATTTACATTTCTTACCTCAAGGCTGTATGAGGTACTGGAAGAGAAGGGTCTGGACGTTCTCCATTCGCCTAGATCCTCCACTAAAGACAAAGTTCTTCATAGTATCCAAGTCATGGTAATTCGCCGATAGGTTTAGAAATCTATAAGATCTATATAGATTTGCGGTAAGATCTGTAGAGCTCTTGTTAGCTGATAGGCGTATATATTTCCATTCCTGGTGGAAGGGGATGCGTTGAATTTTTTTTTTTAAATTTAATATAGGGGTGGGATTGGATGTCTACCGAATATTCTTCGTCTTTTGGATATTTGACGGTTGCGATTTACTGGAGTTCAAAGCGTTCCAATTGAAATTCAGTCATTTTGAAATTTAATAAATTTTAAACATTGCCGGTCGCTCTTGCTACCGGTAAGGTGGCAATTGAGTGAGTGAATCGAAACAATTCAAGCGTGGCCAGATTTGCCGCTGGTAACGTGGCAATTGAAGAAATTAAAACGAGTGGCATTTCATGAACTTTCCAAAAGGATTAGAAGATTCGAAATTGAGCGTGGAGACAAGTTGATTGACCTGTCGTTGCGTCGAAGGTGAGCGTGGAGACAATTTCTCTCTACACCAATTTCTTGGATTCATGGATACGTTAAGGTCATTGAAAATGGTTGCCATCGATCTTGGCCGTGTATTTGATCGGAGAGAAGGAATTGCTATTCCTCTGCTGAATCTGCTCTCGAGGCTTCCTAACCTTCAACTATTGCATTTGTAAGAGAATAACACATCACCATCATTGTTTAGATGTTATTAATATCTTTCTGTGTGTTAAAACCTTATTATGGATGTATCGTTCATCATCACATCACATGAATATTTGTGTACCTATTTATAATTTTCCTTCCCTTTGCAAAGCCAAGGGTTTATTAAAGGCCACAAGCATCAATAATCGCAAAATTATGAGCGGAAAGCTTGTGAGTAGTCGCCTTCCTTCAGTTAAGTTTGTGCAGGATAACAGCGGTACTTAGTAAGGCATGGGCATTACATTCAAATTTGTTTCATTCAAGGTTAATTTATCCCAACACTTTGCATATACTCATAAGCGCAGTGCCATATCTACATGTAATGTTATTGCTTTTCATGCGGTCTCTCTTTGTTTACGAAGGTAAGTTATGGTGAGTTTCAATGTACGGGGCTTCGAGCAACCCAAAATAAACAATTTATGTGGTCCCAAAAAATCACTGCTCACTCGCAACTGAGAAGGAGATGTGAGGTCGTTCCATGTGAGAAGGTGATCTGGTCATTTCTTTCATCTTTCTGTTTTTGTTGATGGGATTTCCAGATTCAACTTTTTCATTTTGTTTAGTCGATTGGATCTCTCACCCAATATTTTGTTGGGTTGGATCATTTAGCGAATGCATTGCATTTCTTTAAATTACTATTTGTGATGCATCTTAATGGATGCCGTGCATTTGTTTAAGAACTTATGTTTGTATTTGTGTTCAATTTAGATATCGAGAAAGAATCCAAACACATTTTGATGTTTCAATTCACATGGCTAGTCGTGGAATAGTCCGAGTATAATCTTGGTTATTCACAAGCAGATGACATGTTACATGAAAGTTTGGGAAAGCAATCATAGAGATCATAAGGTTTTTAGACCGACTCCAGCAATCAAACAATGCATATAATGTACCGAGCTACGCTAAACAACGTTAACAATACCTAGCGACAAGGCAAAACATATTATGGAGTTGATGCATTCCCTTTGCCATTTCGAGTTGGAAATCTAGTTGTAGAGAAAACAAATCATCCCCTCGGGAATAAAAAGGAAATGGGGACTTAAAAGACAAATAATTTATGAGGGTGGCATGAGTCCGCCGACTGGTACTTGGAATGTGTCTTTGATAGTAAGGATTGAAGGACTAGATTAAATTTAAATCCCGGTGTAAAAGTTTGATTCTCAAAGTCATGCATAGCTAGAAAGGAATATATGCTCAAGGTATTGATTGAAAAAGTTGGTGAACAAGATGTTGTGATGTAAATTTGGTTAAAAATTTTCAATCTTAAAAACAACAATTAATCTGTGGGAATATTAATACCTGAGATCTGATGTACATGAGTTATGGTTAAAGTATAGAAGTAGAGAATCCCCTCTACACACTCATGAAAGCTTATGACAACTATTGGAATTTGTTTTTGTGGAGGTATAAATTATAGTGTGTTAATGGTTAATAGTATATTATCACTCATAGAACATAAGAAATAATTATCATTAGGAACACATCATCCAAGTAAAATACTCATTATATATTCTTCTAATTTAGTGATAAAGACACTTTATTAACCAACCAACTTATTATATATGAGAGAGTTACTTTGTTTTCTCACTCTTAATTTTCACCTTAGCGTTGGTGATTTAAGGTTTTATCTTAACACGAGGATATTCGTAATACTTTTATTGATTGTCCTAACCGTGAGGGGATTCACGCTAACAAAGTTTTTTTAATAAAGATATTATCAATATAAAGAAAACATTATTAAAAAGAATAAGTATGAAGACTTTATTTATTCATTAATAATTATTCTAAAAGTTGTGGATTTCAAGTTGGAATTATCATTTTAGATTTTGAGAAAAAATCTAGAAGGTGCCTAATAAGAGCAAATCACAATAGTGATAATAATGATAAATCAAAATTAACCACACAAGTAAATGAATGAAACTATCTAAGTTGTAGTTCTCAAACTCAAATTGTTTGAATTTGTTAAGAACAAAAGTTTTAGTACACAAAAAGTATTATAGAGAAATCTAGTGGAATGATCTTAGTATGGTAATAATAACCACACTAAATCATTTCAGCTCATGAATGTATACTATCTTCTTTTGTAAATTTAGATTCTATGTATCTACATGCAAATTGGGAGTAATTATATTTAATGCACACTCTCATAATATGTGAGTTATATAAAAACTTTACTCAATGAAGTTGAGTGATAATAAAATGTTAAATGATATTTATTTTCATAAAGACTTTTTATAGTAATTATATCTAATGCACTCCCTCATAATTACAACTATGTGAGTTCTATAAAAACTTTATTCAATAAAGTTGAGTGATAATAAAATGTTAAATGATATTTATTTTCATAAACACTTTTATAGACTTAATATAAGTGAGACTTTATGAAATTTGTTCTTAAAAATAAATAAAATAAATTATAATAATGATATTGAAAATTGTAATTATATATATATATATGAAAAATTAGTTAATAAGAATAATAAACATCTTCATAGTAATTTGGTTGTGCATGTTCTTAATATATACCATTGAAATATATCAACCACATTTATTGTTCACTATTTCCACTATTTAAACCTAAATTTCTCATAATTAAAATCCTATTTCATAAATTAAAATGACACATTACACTATTATATTAGAATTCATTATTAAACTATTAAATCACACACTAAATTATTAAATTTTTGCATATCATAGAATGCAATATTGGAATAGCAACATCTTAACTAACCATAGAATGCAATATTGGAATAAAAACATCGTAACTAACCATAGAATGCAATATTGGAATAGCAACATCATAACTAAACTTGTTATACAATAGTGGAATAGCAACACCGTAGCTAACCTTGCTAATTTGGTATAGCTAACATTATTAAGGATTTTCTATTTAATCAAATTTTTATAAAGTAAAACCATCTATAAAATTAATAGAAAATCGTATTGATGATGTAGTAAAAATATTAAGTAATTTTAATGTGAATTATATATTATAATAAAAAATATTAGGGTATAGAGAAGCATATGAAATAGGATTTAAAAAAAATATTTGGATGGGTTTTGTATAAATGTTTATGGGAAATTTTATCTTGTTTTATTTTAAATGAGTTAACATCTTAAAAAATTTAATTAATTTTTTATTTAATCAAATTTATATATGGAGTGAAAATTTAATCCATAATAGATATATTTATCAATTCAACCCCTTCATTATTAAAGTTTTAATTCAAAATGTTGACTATGGTCAATTATGATCCAATGCCACATTGTGACAAAGATTTTCTCAATACAAAAATCAAACATGATCCAACGTTGCATTGTGATAAATATTGTCTCAATATAAAAATCAGTCATGACCAACCAAAGTTAACCATGTCCAACATCGCATTGTGACAAAGATTGTTTCAATATGAAAATCAACCATGGTTGACCATGTCTATTTTACCCTTTACAATATTTCTCATAGGATTTATATAGCCTGGTTTATAATATTTATCTTATGATTCATCATAGGATTTTCACAATATGAAAATCAACCGTGGTGTTAGCTCCATATACTACTAGTGTAACCCCTTATTCTTATTAGTGCAATCCCCTTATTATATTGTGCTGCCCATGTAGTCCCCATATTGTCATTATTGTGCCCAATAGGAGCCCGCTATTGTTATTGTTGTGCCCTTACATTATTATTGTTATGTCAGCTCTGATTATATTATGAACCTTTAGACTCTTATATAGAAAGGAGGTCTTGTCATTTGTATCATCCAAGAATTATTCATTTTTGTAATGTAAAGGAGGTTGACCCATCAAAGAGGTTGATTTCTAAGGCATTGATCTATGTTTTCTATATTTTTTGTGAGTTGGTTGCATAACATTTGGTATCAGAGCTTTGTATTCTAGGGTTTCATTGCTCCAAATAGATCATCATGGAATTTTGATATAACTTTTTTCTATGAAGTTTCAAAAGCTAAAAAAAAAACAATTTGAGCCAAAATCTTTATGAATCTCGGGTCCAAATTTCAAATATTGACTCGCTATATTTTCTGAGATATGATGTGAGGGAGTTAGGGTTTTTGCAAGCTCCAAAATTCCATCTCAAATAGGTCGTTGTGGAATTTTCACTATAATTGTTTTTCTACGAAGGTTCAAACTCTGAAATTAAAACCCATTTGAGCCAAAATCATGGTGAATCATGGGCCCAAAGTTTAAATCTTTTTTCACTATAGTTTCGAATATAATGTCCAAGAAATTTAGGGTTTCTTCACGCTCCCAAATTACATCTCAAATAGGTGACCTGGGAAAATTTGTCATAATGTTCTCTCTGAGCATCAGATTGAAATTACGTAAAAATCTATAGAAAGAGGATAGAATGTACATTTTTGTGTATTGTTTATAGGTCCAAAGGTCGAAACAAAAACACGTGGAACTCTTTACAAGTTCGGTCTACTGAAAAAGTATATAGGAAGGTCATCTTGGAAAATTTGGCATAACTCTTTCTTGGAGAATCCAATTTCAATCAGACTGGTGGCATTGGAAAGATGATACAGAGGGCTATTTTAGGTTGCAATTTTAGACCTTCGAGATCCGAAATTTTAGAGATAAAACAGATTCAATATCGAGGTGCTAAAAGCAAGAAAAAGAATGACTACAATCAAGAAAATAGAAACACGTAGTAAGAAAAATTGGTGGAGGATTTGAAGAATACAATCGAAGCTAAGATACATAGTTTTATATGTGCCATGGAAGCTAATATAGATGGTAGGGAAGCATATTTGAAAAAAGGCATGGAAGATTTGAAGAAAGGCATGGAAGGTTTGAAGGAAGGTGGGACACAACTACTACAAGAAAGGCCTCCTAATGATCAAAAGGTAGTAAAGGAAACTCATTATGAGAAAAAAATAAATGTTCATCATGATTTCATAGAATCTAGCATTGGATTGAAGACCCACCATATTCCAATGATTGATATGAGGAAGTTTTATGGCAAGGATCCCATAACATGGATACTATAGATGGACAAATATTTTGATCTACATGATGTGCAACTATTACAACAAGTATGTATTGCATCTTTATATTTAGAATCAAATCAATTCTATGTTATAAATGGATTTGTTCTCATCAAAAACTTGTTACCTAATCAAATTTCACAGAGGATAAACAAAGAAACACCTTCCTTAGCCAATTCATAAATCTAAAACAAAAGGGTTCAATGGCATAGCACATTGAGGACTTCCAAAAATTGAATATAAGGTTAAATGATATTCTAGACAAGCAGAGGATTGATGTATTCATAGGGCATTTCAAGGATAATATTCAACATGAGGTTCGCCTTTGGGAACCTGATTCATTGGACAAGGCATACATGTTGGCAAGAAAAATTGAAAGCAAAATTATGGCAAGAAGCAAGCATACCACTCATAACTATAAAGATTGAAATGTTGTTGCTCCTAGCCTTTCACCACCTGCAAGTTTGAGACCACAACAATTGGAAGAAAAAAGAGCAAAGGGGCTTTGTTACAATTGTGATAGAAAATACACGAAAGGTCATCAATGTGATGTAGAAGAAATTAATTTACGTATATGGGGAAGAGGAGAAATAAAAGGAACAAGAAACGTCAAAAGAAGAGGATATACACCAGGAACTAATCCCAAAGAAGGAATAATTGAATCTGGCCATATCTTATAATGCATTGACATGAATTACCACTCCTCAAACACTCAATATAGAAGGGCATATCAAGAAGAAAAAGATAACAATGTTGATTGATTCGAGTAGTACCCATAATTTTATTCATTATAAGATAGCCGAGGAATTTAATTTCTTCCTATATCGAGCACCAGAATGTCAAGCAATGGTTGCAAATGGAGGAACCATAAATTTCTCTGGAAAATGCCATAATATCAAGCTATTCATCGGAAAATATGTCTTTAATAGTTCAATTCTTTCTATTCCAATGGGTGGTGTGGATGTTGTACTAGGAGTTCAATAGCTACAAACTTTGGGTATGATAGCTTTTAATTTTGAAGAACTTTTCTTGAATTTTTTTTGGGAAGGAAAGGAGGTTGAATTAAGGGGTATTGTAGGGAAACCAGGAAAGATAATCAACTCTAATAGGATTAAATAACTTCTAAATAAATAATAAGAGGGATAAATTGGACAATTATGTTCACTAGAGGTTCCTACATCGAAATCATCTATTTCTCTAGATCTCCAAAAAGTTCTAAACAATCATTCCAAGGTATTTGAGACTCCCAAAGAACTCCCACCTATTTGTGATCATGATCATTCTATTCATTTGATTCCAAGAGGTGTTCCCTCAAATATCAGGCCTTACAGATATCCATATGCCCAAAAGAGTGAAATTGAACGTATGGTTGTAGAAATGCTAGAGGTTGGTACAATTCAACCTATTCAAAGTTCTTTCTCTGCTCCAGTGGTATTGGTACATAAGAAAGATGGATCATGGTGCATGTCTCCAAATTATAGGGATCTCAACAAGATTACTATTAAAGATAAATTTCTCATTCCTGACATTGATGGATTATTGGATGAATTACGTGGACAATTTACTTCACCAAGTTGGATCTTCATTCAGTATATCATTAAATTAGAATGAAGATTGTATATATTCCAAAAAAAACATTTACAACTCATGAGGGTCATTATGAATTTTTCAGTCATGCCTTTTGGCCTTACCAATGGACCTTCTACAATTCAAGGGTTGATGAATTCCATTTTCAAACACTTAGAAAATTTGTGTTAGTATTTTTTGATAATATACTAATCTACATCAAGTCTTGCAAGGATCATGTTCAGAATATTGATAGGGTGGTCAAACTATTGGAGGAGAAATAATTATATGCAAAAAGCTCCAACTGTTTCTTTGGAGTACAAGAGGTGGAATATTTAGGTAGTTAGTTAGCTCATTGCTCATCTTATCATCTTGAATCTGATGGGAAAACTGTGATAGTGAATAAATTTTTGGACTGATATCTTCGTGGCGTTGTATCTAATAAAAATTCACAATGGGTCGAGTGGTTTCCTCTCGCTGAATGGTGGTATAACGCTTCCTTCCATATTGTAGCAAAAAGGACCACATTTATGGAACTTTATGGATATCATCCACAATCCATCACATCATATTTAAAATAAAATTCTAAGGTTCGAGCAGTGGAGAATCACATCGAGCATCAACAACAAGTTCTCAAACTCTTAAAGCATAAACTCACTTTGGCGCAGAGTATAATGAAACAACATGTAAATCAAAATTGCAATGAAATAAGTTTTGATCTTGGTGACTGAATATTTCTACAACTACAACCATACAAACAAATGTCCCTCGAGCATGCTAAGAAGGATAATAAATTACTGCAAAAGTATTATGGTCCATACGAGGTGTTACAAAATATTGGTACTACGACATACAAATTGGAGCTTCCTGCATCTTCTCGAGTGCACATAGTTTTCCATGTTTCATGCTTAAAGAAGTTTATAGGTGAGAAGCTCCCAATCCAAACAATATTGTTGGAACCTGACAAGGAAGAAAAAATCATATTGGAACCTGAAGCAGTCATGGAAGCAAGAACTTGATAGCTACAAAATCAATCAATTTCAAAGTATCTCATAAAGTCGAATAACGTAGCTACTAAATGTTCCACATCGGAGGATTTGAATTTTATACAAAAGAATCCAGAACTACTCAAGCGTTGGGGACAACACTTTTTGGAGAGGGGCATGTTAGGTCCCTATATGACTAGTGTAACCCCTTATTGTTATTAGTGCAACCCCCTGATTATATTGTTGTGCCCATGTAGTCCCCATATTGTTATTATTGTGCCCCATAGAAGCCCACTACTTTTATTGTTGTGCGCTTACATTATTATCGTTATGCCAACTCTGACTATATTATGACCCTTAAACTCATATATATAGAAAGGAGGTCTTGTAATTTGTATCATCCAAGAATTGTTCATTTGTGTAATGTAATGCAGGTTCCCCCCCCTCGAAGAGATTGATTTCCAAGATATTTATCTATGTTTTCTATCTTTTTGTGATCTAGTTTCATAACACATGGTCAATCATGGTCAAATTGGTCTATCATGGTTGACCATAGTTAATTATGGTGAACCATGGCTAGCTATGGTCAAGAATGCTCCAACGTCACATTGTTAAAAATATTGTCAAAATATAAAAATAAACCATGGTCAACCATGGTCCAAGGTCACATTGTGACAAATATTGTCTCAATCTAAAAATGAACCATGACCAATCAAGGTCAACCCTGGTCAATAATATGGTCACATTGTGACAAATATTATCACAGTATCAAAATTAACCATGGTGAAAGATGGTCTAATGTCCCATTGCGAAAAAGGTTGTTTTAGTATGAAAATCAACCATGGTCAAACATGAAATTGTGACAAATATTATGTCAATATTAAAATCAATCATGGTTAACTATGGTTCAACTGTACATTGTGAAAAGATTTCCCCAAAATAAAAATCAACTACGATAAACCATGCTCCAATGTTGCATTATGACAAATATTCTCTCGATATGAAAATCAATCATGTTCAAGCATGTTCAAACATGGTGCAACATTGCATTGTGACAAGGATTGTCTCAATATGAAAACCAATAATGTTGAACCACGGTCAACTTTGTTTATGTAAGGTTTTATAAAAATTATATTAGGGTTTATATACCTTGGGTTTATGATATTAATCCCTTGGGTTTAATATTATTCCCTTGGGTTTACAATAACTTGGCATTTTAGTATTAATCCCTTGGGATTGCAATATCAATCTCTTAGATTTATTAATCTAAAGGTTTGTATTCTTAGGGTATAATATTATTTATAGCCTTTATAATACTAATCATAGGGTTCAATATAAATCCCTTGGGTTCATAATCATCTTTGACCATGGTCCAAAGTTACATTATGACAAATATTGTCTCAGTGTGAAAATAAACTATGGTCAACCATTCTCCACCATGGTTAAACATGGTCAATCATGGTTAACCATGGTCCATTGCGACACTGTGACAAAGATTGTCTCAATATTAAAATCAATCATGGTCAATCATGTTCAACCATGTTCAACCATGATCAACCATGTTCAATCATGGTCCAACATCACATTGTGAGAAAGATTGTCTCAATATTAAAATCAATCATGGTCAACCATGGTCAAATGTCAAATTGAGAGAAATATTGTCTCAATATGAAAATAAATCATGGTCAACCATGGTCAATAGTCATGGTCCAATGTCACATTCTAACAACCATGGTCCAACACCGTATTGTGACATAGATTGTCTCAATATGAAAATCAACCATGGTTAACCATGGTCTAACATCTTATTGTGGCAATGATTGTCTTGAGTGAAAACTAATCATGGTCAACCATGTTTATTTTGAGGTTTGTAATATTTATCTTAGGGTTTATATTATTCCCTTGGGTTTAATATTATTCCTTTTTGTTTATAGTATTAATCCCTTTGGTTTATAATATTAATCATGGCCAACCATGATCAACTATGGTCCAACGTCGCATTGTTACAAAGATTGTCTCGATATGAAAATTGACCATGGTCAACCATGGTCATCCGTTGCATTGTGATAAAGACTTTCATGATATGAAAATCCATCATAGTCAACCATGGTGCAACGTTACATTGTTACAAGGATTCTCTCAATATTAAAATCAACCATGGTCACATGGTCAACCATGTTTATTTTAGGGTTTATAACATTTATCTTAGCATTTATATACCTTGGGTCTATAATATTAATCCCTTAGTTTAATATTATTCCCTTGGCATTTCAGTATTAATCTCTTGGGTTTATTAATGTCTTGGGTTTATAATATCAATATCTTGGTTTTATTAATCTAACGGTTCATATTCCTAGGGTATAATATTATTGATAGGGTTTATAATATTAATATGAAGGTTTAATATAAATTCCTAGGGTTTATAATCATGGTCAACCATGGTCCAATGTCACATTGTCATAAAGATTGTTTGAATATGGAAATCAACCATGGTCAACCATCGTCCAATGTCACATTATGACAAAGATTGTTTAAAAGTGAAAAACGATCATGCTCAACCATTGTCAACTATGTTTTATTTAGGGTTTATAATATTTATCATAAGGTTTATATACCTTGGGTTTAAACTATCCTCTTGGGTTTATAACCCCTTTTTTAATATTAATCCCTTGGGTTTATAATATCAACATTGATCAACCATGGTACAACATTACATTATGACAAAGATTGTCTCAATATGGAAATCAATCATGCTCACCCATGTTTATTTTAGGGTTTATAATATTTATATTAACATTTATATACTTTGAGTTTATAATATTAATCCCTTGGGTTTAATGTTATTTCATTAAATTTATAATTACTTGGCATATTCCCTTGGGTTTATAATATCCATCCCTTGGGTTTATTTATCTAAGGTTTCATATTCCCAAGGTATAATATTATTCATATGGATTATAATATTACTTCGAGGGTTTAATATAAATCCCTTGTATCTATAATTATAGTGAACCACTCTCACCCATGCTTTAATGTCACATTATGAAAAATATTGTCTCAATATGAAAATCAACCATGCTCAACCATTGTCAGCTATATTGTTTTTAGGGTTTATAATATTTATCATGGGGATTATATTATTCCCTTTCATTTATAACCTGATGGGTTTTTAGTATTAATCCATTTGGTTTATTATTCCCTTAGGTTTATAATATCAATCATCGTCAATCATGGTCAATCATGGTCAACCATGATCCAACATCCAATTGTGACAAAGATTGACTCAATATGAAAATCAACCATAGTCAACCATGTTTATTTTAGAGTTTATAATATTTTTTGTCAGATTTATATATCTTGGATTTATAATATTAATCGATCATATTTATTCATAGGTTTTATTATACCATATATTTATAATATTAATTCAAAGGTTTAATATAAATGTATTAATTAATTATTATTATTAATTAATTAATATTACTATTTTATTAAATGAATGAAATAATATTTATTAATTAATAATGATATCAATTTAATAATAATATTAATTTGAAAAAATAATGTAAATAATAATAAGAGTATATTAGTAGTAACACTAACTATTAACAATATTTATAATTATAGTTAATCAAAAAGTTAACAATAATGTGCTTAACCATTTTAATATAAATTAATAAATTTTATTTATTATAATAATTATAATTGTTTTATTATAATAATTATTTTGTAATATTATTATAATTATATATTTATCAATATAAATATGAATATGAATAATAATTATTTTTGTAATATTGTTATTATTATATATTTATCAATATAAATATGAATATGAGTATTATAATTAATATTAGATTTACACCATTAACTTATATTAATAATAAAATTGTGAATCATATATATTAATTATAAAATTGTAGTTTCTTTCCTCTAATGATTATCATATGGTGTTATTCTTTTTTGTATTTTCTTCATTCCCATATGGCATTAGTCTTTGTTATGATTTTTTCGCAAAATGAATTAATTTAAGATAATTTGTTTTTTTGCCACGTAAATAAAGATATTTCATATTCCTTTATTATTAAAATTTATTGTATTTTTGTTTTCGTTATTGATATTAATTTTTCTTCTTAAATTTAATAGGAAGAAGTCAATAAATGCATTATCTTAATTGACCGTTTAATAAGTGTCTTCCAAATAAAATATTATATATCAAAAGATTAAAAATACCTTTACTTATCCAGGTCTACTAAAAGGACTCTCAGTCGCAGAGTTCTACCGGGAATACGAATATAAATATAAATATAAATTCAGTAAATACGTTAATTTTTTTTTTTTGGGGTCATAGTATTAGTATTTCTTCAGATAAATTAATTGACATAGTATTAGTATTTTATCATAATTTAGTATAAGTTATGTTAATTAATTTAGATTTAGTTGGTTTGGAAGTGGTTTTTGTTTTTTATGATGTAATTCTAGAGAATCCAGATTCTTTTAATTATTGAATTTGCCAATAGAATTAGATTTTTGGGATTCAAGTAGAATTGTATAGTTTGTTTATATCTATTTTTCCAAGATTATTAGTAAATTGGTTATGGAAAAATATGATCTATATTCTACATATTAATAATTTCTCTGTGGGATTGTTGCAAGTCAACTAGTATCAATTCAAACATCAAGTTTTATAGTTAAAATATGCTCATCTACACCGATTGATATACTGAGAATACCAATCTAAGAATATAATATTTTTTTATTTGTATATTTGATTTTCCTATTAGCATTCATTATTAATTTTTCGGTAATCCAATGCAGAAATACGATAAATATAGAGCAAAGTGTCCCATATATATATATATATATATATATTATATATAGATATACATATATACATGCTATCCCAGGCTACAAACCAACCACGCAATGAAGAATTCAATGTAATTTTTTCAGTGAATAAGCCGCGTGGTTTTTTATATGTTTCACTATTTTTACAAGTTTTAGCGCCAAATACGTTGGATATTGACGACCTGAAATGGAGGCTCAACTGTTGGGTTGCCAATGCAGCGGAATAGAAATAGAAACGATTTGAATCTCCATACCAATGGCATTACGTCCATGATCATCAATCATGGACTCATTATAAAATCAATAATTAACTTTACTCCTTGTTAAGGAATGTTATAGTTATCGGTCATAAAGGTTTTATATTTTATATTTTAAACATATTGTGAAATTTAATTAAATCTACTTTGAAAATATCAAATAAATTAAAGGGCTAAAGAGAAAATATATTACTATTAGATACTTTTTAAATGGAAACTAGCCCAATATTTAATAGTATTTTCTTAGATAATATATCTACCCATGAAATTTTTCCCCACTATATGTGAGGAACTTGTAGATATCATATTGATGAGATTTTGTTTTACCAAAATTCTAAATGAAGCACTCCACAAAGGCTTTTGAATTCTCATAAAATTTGAATATTTTACCTATTCCAAAAGAAAATTCCCATGGCACACAACCTAGCAAGGAGTTCAACCATAAAACTTGTGCCTTGGTCAATACCTAGTTTACAAAGAAGATGACTATACCTACACAACAAACATCCTTCTTACTCACTCCATCAAAGAATCTCCATATCAAGGTGGCTCCACATCTAGATCTCATTGACATGATCTTCTTCCTTTTCAACAATGTCACTTGCTAAAGATAAGACTATCTTACATTGTGTTCAATAACTTTAAAAAAATCAGAATCTTCAAACAATAACAATTTTCCGTAGCTAAATCCCCCACAATACAAATATTAAAAAGAATTTAAAGAAATATAAAATAAAATTTTGATTCCAATTCCACTCTTCAACCTAGTTTCCATTCCACCCAGCACCAAATATAAAACAAGGAAAAAACACATTCCAAACAAAAATTACAAAAGTACAATAAATATATAAATGAATAATCCATTCCTCATTTATTGATAAAAATAATGCTAAAGCTTATCCATCTTAACTTAACAAGAATATACTAAATCAATATTTTTCCTTCCAAACAACAACTTTATTTTTCCTTCCAATAATAATCAAAAGATAAACTTAAATTTAAAACACTATAAATTATACATCCATTTTAAACCACCAAAAAAATTAAATCAACTCATCTTAAATAATATAAGAAAATAGTATTAAATCAACTAATCATATATAATATTGTTAAAGATGTTTGAAATAACTAAAATACTCTCCAAAAGAAATAATAAAACATATACCCATTAAACAATATGGCTAAACATGTACTTAATAAGCGATTACAGTAAGAGATAAAAATTATCTACTATTAGCTCTGCCATTAAACGAAATATTTTAATTAGCGCATCAAATTACAATCAAAAGAATCAATGTTTATCCCTGCAACATTTATTATACAACTATAGTCAAGCCGATGCCATGTATTTATAAAGTGGATTGAATAAGATAACCAACTGTTCGATGGGAATCATACATCAGCTACCTATTGAATCATATTCGTTGTCAAATCTACACTTTTCCATGTTGAAGCTCCCCACACATGTAAATTGAACTGGTATCTTCATTATTTATTTAAATTAAATTTAACATATTTAAATTAAGTTAATTATTTTATAAACCTAACTGCTCTAAGATATATCTTCAAAATGCTTCATCTATGGAGAGGCGTCATCATGGCAAGTGACCAAATTCACCATTACAAACTTTATTTGGATTTTCTTTTCATCCATCATGCACTCATTTCTCTTCTCTTATCATTGTATTTAAATAAGTTAATTATTAGTAATTGTTATAAGGCATCAAGGAATATAGTAATTAATAAAAAAAAAAATTATTCCCGCACAAAAACCAAAATATTAAACTAAAAAACTAAGCATTTAACTTAAGATTTTAATTAGACATTTTATTACACTTTTCCCCACCCTATTGAATATTGTTTAACTATGAATAAACTTCACATAAACTCTTGAAAAGTAATTCTTACTTTATGATTAATCTGATAATGTTGAAGCGCTTATGAGGCTGAAACTTAAATTAATTTAAACTTTAAAGAGAGAGTGTTTATTTTCAATAATTAGTTCTTCTAAAATCCCTTACATCTTTTTGTATATATTTTAAAATGGAGCAATGTCATGAGAAGGGGGCCGAAAGGGTGCACAGGAAAAGTTCTTATAAGGGAGAGCACACGGGTTGTCACTACTATTGGACAGAGAAAAAGCAAGAAGCTTTTATTAAGGATTGGGTTTCGCTTCGAGGATCTACCCTGGTGGTTTTCATAAAAACCTTTCTCATAACATCAGAATAGAGTGAGCAGGCCAGAAGCATTCAATGAAGGAATTAAGGCAAGTATCGCCTGGAGGTTTTACCCCAATGGATTTTATAAATCCTTCTTCCCTTTATGCCACGCTATAATAAGTGGGCTCACATAGTATGAGTAACACCAACATTTTAAAGGGGACATGGTAAAGGTGGTAATGGTAAAGGTTGCACCAAACATGATCACATGCTAAAGGTGGGCCTTGCCTCGAGGCTTCTACCAAGAGGGTTTTATTAAGTTAACTTTGCATCATGTCGGTATATAACAAAAAACGCATGTGGCATTAACCAAGCATGAATTTATAGTGGGCGATCCCAGAGGATTATAATATCTGATGTTCTGTTAAGTTCGGATATCCATTAAATTAGGCTCATGTGTGTGAGATCATGTGGCAAAAACCATTAAAGGTGGGTCTCACTTAGATGGCTTACAACCAGACGATTATCATTAAATTGCTCTTGTGATGCATCGACTTACAATGACCAGGCTTAAGTGCAAAGGAATTATAATGAGGTGGTGATACACACACACACACACACACACACATACACATACATATAAATATAAGGTTAGAAAAAGCCTTTGGGACTTATGGGAAAAACCACTGTTGTGAAAAGGGTTGAGTTTTAATATTAGGGAATATGCTTTTTAATAATTTTGGGCTTATATTATGGGGACTTGCATTGATTTGGGGTTATATCACCCGAAGAAAACACCTTTTTGTTATAAATTTAGGTATTGTGGGTGTTTTACTCATAAAATTTTGTCGCACAAGGTTATATTAATGCGGAGTATGGTTTAGCGCTTATTATTATCTATAACATGGCAAATATGAATCTAGCAACTCATGCCATAGTTGCTCTTTAGCATGGTCGATCACTAGTATGGCTTGTTGATGATTGATGCTTCATATTCTCCTCTTTTAGACTTATGAGATTGATTTGTTATTTGATCGATAACATTTGGTTTTCATGGAAAAAGTTGCAAGGATATCATTTGATGAGTTGGGTATTGACAATGCTAATGGGTTGTTGAGTATAATGATTTGGGACTTGACTATATGGCTTGAAAAAACAAATTTTGACAGTGACATATATGTTCCTTCTTGGTATGGTTTGACAATCTTTGTGTTTTTTAGTATTGGTGCATAAATTGTTTGACTATTAATTTGAATGGGATATTGTCTTGCTTCAATTATTGGCATGATCGGAATTGATTGAGTTGCTGACTTAGTGTTTTAGTGATTTTGTTGGTTTACAGTATTTCAATGATTCAATATCTTTAGTGGCTCAATTAAAGTTTGGTTTGGGTTTATTGTTGGTGTGGGTCCAATTTGAAAATAGATGAAAGGTTGCCTACATGTTGTTTGATGGTTGGTAGGTTGATCTTGTATGAAACATTATGAAACACGATCCACGAAGTGCTAGGGGTTAGAGCCTTTAGTGAGAATATAGGATCCTCCATCTAGTAGGAGCTGGTAGACGAATGGAGGTTGTAGCCTCTTGCAGGTATTAGCTTGCATACTGACAAGCCTTCTTGGCAATACAAGATAATGATGTAACGAATGATTTTTCATTATAATAATAGAAGAAGATAGAATGACAACAACGCTAGCTTTCTCCCACATTGGGTTTCCTCATAAATTCTCAATGTCAAGTTGTGTTGATGTGTTAATATGATTTAATTTTCATGGTATTAATTGTAATGTTGCTTATGGTTCTTTGAAGGAGATATAACATTGTGATTAGATAATGAAGTAATTGATTAGGTGAATTGAAATGAATGCATAAACTAAGTACAGCTTAATTGGGAACAAAAAACTAATTCACCCCCCTCCCGCCTTAGTATTTCAAACATTTAATATTAGAGTAGGGTCCCTTAGAAGAATCTTGATCGGTTAAAGGGAGATATAACAAGAGGAGAGAAATGGGAGTATTTTCAACAAAGCCACCTTTTTTTAATGGAACTAACTTTATGTTTTGGAAGGCTAGGATGAGATCTTGTTTACAATCATTGGGAGCTAATGTAGGGGGGATGTTGAAGCAAGATATCAATATCCAACCTCCATACCCATAAACGAAGCAAGAAAGAAAAGAATATGATAATAATGCAAAGGAAGTTAGTGCTATCCTGGGAAAAAACTTAAATAAATAAAAATGTTAAACTTCAATAAATAAAAATTTAATATGAATATATTAGAATGCATGATGATGAAAGAACTCCAACTTTCTTCCTTAGAGTTCATGCTATTGTTAACATAATGAGAGGTCTCAGAGATAAGACTGAAAATGTTGTAGTTCTACTATCATTTCTTCCATAAAAATTGCCCAAGTGACAATTTGTTTAGAAGAGCAAAGGAATCGATACCATACAAATTGATTTGGTTCCAAATATAAAGTTCCAATGCATACCGTTTGTGTGTTTTTCACATTATGGATATCAAAATATTGCTCCATATGTAGTATCCATGTTACATGATCCTTGCCATCAAACTTCCTCATATTGATCTTTGAAACATGGTGAGTCTTAAATCCAACGTTAGAGTCTATGAAATCATGATTAATATTTATTTTCTTCTCATCATGAGTTTCCTTTACTACCATTTCGCCATTAGTAAGCATTTACTGTAGCAACTTTGTCAAATCTATCTTCAAATCTTCAATGTTTCCATTCTGTTTTTATTCTATAACATCCATCTTAGCATCCACACCATTCATATTAGCTTCCATTCCCTCCATAGTAGCTTCCACACCAGCCATGTTAGCTTCCACACCTTTCTTTAAACCATCCATCGTAGCTTCTGCTACCTTTTGTGACAGTGAAATTTGTTGCACTTGGTCTTGTAATTTTGATATATCATGTTGCATTTCTTCCTCTTCTTCATTAGTCATGCTAGATCTTTCAGGTTGCTTACTAGGTGTTTCCATTTTATTTCTTCGGGGCATCAATTTATGATAATTATGCTTCACTATGCCCTTTGAATCACTTCAAACTAAATTTTCAACCAAAACATATGCAAAATTTGAAAAAGACTACACACCTTTTTTTCGCTTTAGAGGAGCTCGATATTGAATCTATTTTATCTCTGTAATTGGGAATATCTAAGCTCTGAATTTTAGTCTTGCGGTAGCTCTCCGACTCTTATTTCCAATTCCACCAGTATGATCGAAATTGGATTCTCCAAGAAAGAGTTATGCCCAATCTCTCAATATGACCCTATTATATACTTTCTCAGTAGATCGAAGTTGTATGAAGCACCACGTGTCATTGTTTCAGCCTTCGGATCTAGAAACGATATCTAGAAATCTAAATATTTTCCTACTTCTGTAAATTCTTACGAAATCGCAATCCGATTCTCAAGGAGAAAATTATGACACTTTTCCCACGGTCACCTATTTGGGATGTAATTTAGGAGCGTGCAAAAACCATAACCTCCTTTCATCATATCTCTGAAAATATAGTGAGAAAAGGTCTATAATTCAGACCCAAGGTTCAACGATATTTAGGCTCAAACGGGTTTTAATTCCATCTTCTGAAATGTCATAGAAAAACATTATAGTGAAAATTCTGTAATGCCCTGTTTGGAGCAGTGAAAACCTAGAATCCAAAGCTCTGATACCAAATGTTAAGAAACAAACTCACAAAAATATAGAAAATATAGATCAATGACTTCAAAATCAGCCTCTTTGAGGGAGAAACCTCATTTACATTACACACATGAACAATTGTTGGATGATGCAAATGACAAAGCCTCCTTTCTATATATAGGAGTCTAAGGGGTCACAATATAATCAAAGCTGACATAAAAATAATAATATAAGGGAAAAACAATAACAATAGTGTGCTTTTATGGGACACAATAATAACAATATGGGGACAATAGGGGAACAACAATAGCGATAAGGGATACAATGACAATATTAATGGGGCAATCACTATTATTATAGGGACCTAATAGAGGTTGAAGAATTGAAAGAAAAGTTAACTACTTCTCAACATAATATTCTATAGCTATAGGATGAGATGAGAGTGAGGATTTCGAGACATCCGTTCTAGAAGAAGTTAATATATTAGAAGAAGAAATGGATCTATTTTATAATGAGATTTTCAATCTACAATATGTTATGCGTCCATTTCTTAACATTCAAAGTGACTCAAAAGACAGATGAAATTTTATTAAGATAGCCTCCTCAATAGTCAATCTCGTATACGAATGGACCATCAAGTATCCAAATGCACTCGAATAACTCCCAAGGAAAAATTGGATAAAAGCAAACAAGGGTAAAGTTGATGTGATGATCAAGATGCAATCACATGAAAAGTTTAGCAGAGATTTAGGTAAGGTAATTACCTCCTATAATGAATTATATAATGTGCTAGAATATCTTCTCAAGGTACAAACGATAAGTTTCATTGGTGCATTAGGTGAAACATGATTGAAAGAAGAAGTCAAGCAAGAGATTAAAGAAATTCTAGATCCTATCAAACAAGCCTCTACAAGAGACAATTTAAAGGCTGCAAAAGAAGTGATCGCACAAAATTTGGTTGAACCGATGAAGCTTCACACAAATCTGACAATGTTGTTGAACTAGACACAAGTAAAAAATCCTAAATTTTCATGAAATGCATTAGAATACCTCATGAGGCGTGGATATGAGCTACAACACAAGATCCTAATAGTTGCAGGTTAATACGAAATTTGGCTAGCATACTTGGTTTGTGATCTACATATATAAGCTCTAGAACTTTCCATCACCAGGCTAGCTGATTAGCAATGCATTGTTTCTTCAATTTTGATGTAATTAGTATTTTTCTAAAATTAAATTAGGATTTAGAGTAGACAGTCATATGAAATGTGAAATTCGTGTGGAAGTTGAAGACTCATAAGGGTAGGTTAAAGGTCATGGCAGGTTAAAAGTCACTCTACCTTCTATAAATAAACCCTCTTAGACAGATGTAAAGGACACTCAGTTTTGGACTTGACTAATGCATATTGTTTGAGAGCTAATATATCTTTTGATTATTCAAGTGGTGGCTTTGTATCTCCACTAATGGATTTCATGGGAATTTCAAATGATGGTGTTGTGAATATTTCAACTTAACGTTAGAAGCTATTTGAGATCAAGCACTCAATTCCATACATTTGTTGTTGAGAATTGCAAGAGTCTTCTTTTTGTGATTTGATGGTATATATTTTTTCCATGTGTTTACATTAAAAAACTAATTTTTTAATTTAAGAAAATATCTTTTAATACATTAATATATATATATTTTTTTTGGTTAGTAACTAATTCATAGCCAATAAATTAATTTTTCCCTTTATACATGTGTTTTAATTGAAGTCTTCCTAAAATTGCTTCTTTTAAGATTCATGTCATGATATTTAGTTATTGTTATCTTCACAACATCTCATATGTTAAGTTTCCATAAATCTTCTTAACTTGTGTTTGTCAAAAGCTCCATTTGTTGTTTAATAGTTGTTGTTCATCCTAGGCAAATTGAATCTCTAGGAAGCATGGTGGAAGCCAAGCACACATACCATATGGAGCTCCTATCCCAAATTTTTTAGAGTCAAGTTGGGGTTTTCCACTGTGGATATCCCCTAACTTTTGGCGGTAAAATATAGCTCATCAATAGATTCGGAACTAGAGGGAGTGTGGTAATTGTATGGCTAGTATAAATCTTCAACTTTTACCTTACACTTATGAACAAGAAAGTAACCAACCTTATTCCCATTCAATTTCTCCTCCTACCTGGGAAACTCTTAAAGTTGATTTCCCACTTCATAGTTCTCAACCAGTATACAAATTCACTTACAATTTGTTAAGAGCCCTTCACCATATTACCTGCAATTTACTAGAAGCCTTGGAATTCTTCTTGTTACATTTTTCCTACCAAATAAGTTTGTAACCCAACTACAAGAAACTCATCAAGGAGGGTTAGTAAGTATAGTTCAAGAGTTGGTTAATGTTCTTTATATTATTTAGTAGACATTACAAATGGAAATACACTAGAGGGAATTGAAATGCACGTTGATAGAGAGAACACTAAGGGTGAGAGACTCTAAGGGAGACATTTGGAAGGTGAAACCAAGGACCTTTCCAGAATGATAAACACATTGAACGACCAGGGTGAAGATAATTTAAGGAATGAATAGAATTTATTGAATGACAACAAAGGCTCAGGTTTTGATTCATAAACTGACGAATAAAACATCAACATAGATGAGAATCAATCACAACTTGTAGCTTGGATGGAAGAGTCCACTCTTGATATTTGGGGTATTCTTCATGACTTACCTCACCATCCCAAAACAAAATCTCTCTACATATGAACCAGTGAAAGCATTTCCATAGAACACCACATTAATTTCTTTCACTAAGGATGATGAGTGTGCAACATGAGGGAATCGTGTGTATATTGTTCCCATACACCTTCAGGAATAAAACTATTGCATGATATCATTATCTTCCTATAACATATATTGAACTTGGGATGAGTTCATAAAGCCATCCCTATAAAAGTTTGTGGAACAAAATACGCCTACTATGATTCTTAAAGAGTTGAGCTCACTAAATAAGGGGAAAAAGAAAGAGTTAAGGACTTTAATTAGTGCTTCATGGCTATGCTAAAAAAGTTCCCTAACAATGTGTCACCCCATGATTTAGTCACCATTGACTACTACACCTCAACATTGCCTCATAATATTCTAATGTTCATGAACAAGATAATGAAGAGTACACTGGTTGAGAATTTTGTTGAAGCCATGACTGTTGAAAAGGACATGATCTCTATAGGAGCACATGAGGTCCAAGATGAACCCAAGATTATTGGTAATAAATCACAAGCTTCCTCTAGTAAGTGTAATGATAAATATGCCTTTGATTATGAAGGTCTAGTAAAATCTCTCAAGCAGTTAACTAATGAGGTATCTTATTTGAAGAGAAAGAGAAGTGAACTCTCTTCTAGTAGAAAATATTTTAAGCCTTTTTATAAGAAGGGCAGAAATCACCCAAACAAATCAATACAAAACTTGAACACAAAACTTAATGTTCAATAATTAGGCATGGAAAACTATTTCACTTTCCATGAAGCTACTCACTCTGATAAAACATTTATGTAGTGGCTCCAAAATATGACCACAATGGTGAATAAAGTGGTAAATGACTAGAGAATTGAAGACCAACACTATCAATCAAAAGATGAAGAAGAGTCCTCACCCTCCTTAGGATAATGATAGTTCCTCTGTAATGGCACTTGATGTTGGGTGTGGAGCCTGATTATCTTATTTATTCAATGATATCACCGTGTTGGACCCCCGTTCATAATGGGGTTGGAACACATCACGTTTAATCGCCATTAGGGGGGTCTAGGGGTAGTGATGATGATCTTATGAGCTCCCCCTGGTGGGGGTTCGGGGGTAGCACCTCTGAAGCTAAAAATAGATGTAAAAATTCCCTGTAAAATATTGTAATTTCATAGTCAATCTAGGTCGTTCATTAGGGAGGTGATATGAAGGTAGAATTTATGTTTAATATAGGGTTTTTTTCCCTAGAAGGCAAACCACTATTTATATGAGGGATTTTTATTGTAGCTGCATATTAGTATTCTGAGTGTGAAAGAGAGGAGATTATGTGGGAGTGAAGAGGAAATTACAGCGGATCTACTGTATGTTGTATTTCTTCATTTTGCTAGATAATATAAAGGAAAGACTAGTTGCTTCTCCAAGTATGTAGCTCGAATTGGGTGAGCCACGTATATATGTGTCTCTCTTGTCTTATATGTTTTCTGTGTTTGTGTTTCTGCAATATTTTATGTGTTCCATTGCTCTACAATATATAATTTTCTAACACTTGAAGTTATCAGAGATGGCGAGTCTTTGTTGCTCAGGGAAGCTTTATTTGGAGAGACTCCTCCTGCAAACCCTCCTAAGACTTACAATCTGAGGAGTAAAGGTCCATTGGATGAAACCACTTTAGAAGATAAGAAGAAGGTAATGTTGATAATTATATTTCCTCTCAAAGACCTGTCTCAAAATTCAAATTCAAAATATTCAATAGAGAAGGAATCAAAGAGTATGCCAGGGAGTGTTAAAATCAATTCTAACACTCATTAGGTGACTAAAGAACCTTTTAAATAAACAACCTTAGCACAACCATCCAAATAAGAGAGTATATCTTTCAATATGGATTATAAAATCGTTGAATATCTGAAGAAATCCTAAGAAAATATATCAATCATTGAAATGTCTAAGATTCATGGGCATAGGCAATTGATTATCAAGATTTTCAAATCCTTGCCTTGAAGTTGCAAAGTCGCTTCTTCTTATTTCAATAATTCTTCTTCTTTCAGCCAGCCTAAACCCTTGGTTAATCTCAAATCCATTATTAAGGCTACAAATTTTAATTCAAAAACTATAGTACCTCGCTTTTATTGACATTTGAGATATTCAATTACAATGTGCACAATTTTCTAGTTGACTTTGTTGCATTAACAAACATTATCCTTGGTATGTTTGCAAAAATATTAATGCTAGACCGGAGAAAATAAGTGAAAATATTATCCAATTTGATATATATTAGATATAAGTTGTGGAAGAACTTAATAACATGTTGATTAGTTTATATTCTATCTCAAGGGTTCATTAGTTCATCGAAATTGTGGTTGTTAATAATATAGAGGAATATGGGCTTCTATTAAGTAGAGACTAGTCTAGTAACTTCATGGATACTTTTCCTTAGACTGGTCTCATTTTTTGTGCCGTTACAAAAGAAATAAAAAGAATATTAGGGTTAACAATGAGCCATACGTGAATCATACATTCAATACTAGGAGGTGATCCCATTTAGGAAGATCATGTAGTGGCATATGAATCCTGAAAAATAAAGGAGCACAAAAGCAACTGTACAATCTACGACCTAGGGTTAGAAATAATCATTGACACACTTAAAATGTGGAGACACTAATTAATTGCTAAAATTTTTACCTTAGTTACAGATCATGTGAGTTTAAAATATATTTTTAGTCAACGTGACACGAATTCCATGAAAGTTATATGGATGGCCTTCTTAAGTGAACATGACTTGAACATTAAGCATATAAAAGGAAAGCGAAATAAGTTAGTAGATGCAATAAGTCAAAGTATAAAGTAGACTTTTAAAGTGACAATAAGTTAAGCTGAACCAAATTTCATGGAACAAATCAAAAGGAAAGCATTAGAAGATAAGAATTATAATCAAAATTGTGAATATATAATAATTAAGATTGATCAAAACAAATAATCAGATTATCCAGTAAGTGAAAGGGGGTTGTTAACATATAAAAATAGACTTTATTCTCTCGGTTTGACCAAAATTAAATAGTTGATACTTGATGAAAATTGTAAAATAACTTTCTGAGCTCACCTGGGGTATAAGAAAATGATCACTACTCTTAAAAATGGATTTTTATGGCCTAGTATGAAGAATGAAGTAGTTGAATAGTTTGAAAGGTGCCAAGAATGTGAGCAAGTGAAAGTAGAAAACCAACACCTAGTAAGATTACTAACTCCCCTGCTTGTACAAGAACGGAAATGGAGGTGATTGCATTAGACTTTAGTACTCGGTTACCCAAGAATCAAAGGAAACATGATTATATTATGGTTGTGGTAGATAAATTGTCTAAGGTTTCTCATTTTTTACCTATTCAATGTACTTTTAGAGTTCTACATGTGGAAAAAGTCTTTATGAAATAGATTTTCATACTTCATGGTATACTAAAGGCTGTTATATCAGATAGAGAAAATTCACTTCCAATTTTTGGAAGGAATTGATTACTGGAATGAAAACACAACTATGTTTTCGCACTATGTATCTTCCATAAAAACAAGGGCAAATAGAAAGGGTTAATTGGGTCATGCAAGACATGGTATGCATGTATCTAATGAACTAGCCCACAAAGTGGGAGGACTATCCATTTTTAGTGGAGTTTTCCTTTAACAATAGTTATCATATGTCACTCAAGATGAGTCCTCTCGTGGTTCTATATGGAAGGAAGTATCATATTCCTTTGAGTTGGAGTTGACTTAAAGATAAGCTTATGGTAGGGCTAGATCTGCTACAAGAAATGGAATAGATCGTGAAAATGACCAGACAAAATCTAAAAGTAGTGTATGATAGATAAAAAAGCTATGCCTATAAAAAAAAGATGCATAAAGAATTTGAACTGGGTGAAAGTGTATATATTAAAGTATAACCAAAAAGGAGTTCCTTAGCATTGGTGAACTATTCAAAATTGGCCCCTTTTTTTTGTTGGTCATTTGAGATAGTAGCTAAGGTAGGACTAGTGGCCTACCTGTTAGCACTACTAGCTCACATTAGAGTTCATATTATATTTCATGTCTCTCTTTTGAAAAATTATATTGATGATTCTACTTAGATAATTAACTGAAATGTTGTACAATTCAAACTAGAAGGCATGTTCTGGGTTGAGCCTCTAAAATTTTCAAAATGGAGGGAACTATATTATGGAATCAAACCATCACATAGGTTAACATGCAATGAAACACTTTGGGAGTAAAGAGGCAACATGCGAGTTGGAATATGAAATGAAAGAAGAATTTCATGTGCTATTCTAAGGAAAATGGAAGTTTGAAAACATCGAGGACAATGTTCCCTTTTAAGGAGATGGGAGATGTAATGCCCCCTGGTAAATCTATTTTTATGACTTTTATATTAAAATTTGTGGGTGAGAAGACAAAGTGGGACAAGTGACATGATCTGATGATTTAAATATTTATTTTGATTTATAAAAAGAGAAAACTAGTTTTGTGTGTTATTATTCTTGAAAATATGTTAAATGTTATCATGTGAGATTAGACTTCTAACTTCTAGGAAAATAGTTGGAAACAGTTATTCCCAAGAATGGGCAAGAACAAAAGAGATAAAATTCCTCTATTTTTCCATTCAATGGGAACTATTGACAACATCCAAACCACAAAGAAATTTATGAACATGATGTCATAGTGTGGAACTTTTGAAAAGGGACTACAAGGAATAAAGACAATTAATTTTGAAAATAAGTGCAAGTCGGACAGAAGGATTAGACCTAAACCTAAAGACTTGCGAGATGTAGCTAAAGGGTTAAGGAGGTAAAGTTGGAGAAAGAATAACGTAAGTTTTTTGCTTGTAAGGGAGGAATAGAGCTCAAGGGGAGCTACTATAAATAATAGTTCATGATTGGGAGAAATGTGGAAGATTTTAGCTAGTTTTGAGGAATCTCTAGATAAGTAGTTATGACTATGTGAAAATGAAACTATGTTAAGTAAGCCTTTTTATTCAAATCAGATTTACGAATAAATTATTTAGGAAGTTTTGGTATACCTATTTTTGTCTTCTAAATTTATAAATAGATTTGGTTAAGATTTCTTAAATGAAAACTGGTGTTTGTATGTATATTGGAGTAAATTTTTGTAGGAAAAACTAGAGGTACCATAAGAGAGAATGTATTTATGGGTTGGAGAAAAAACCCTAACTAGGGACCATCCTGGTAACTACTATGAACAAAAGGAAAATAGTGGGATGTGGCTATGGTAAAGAAGAAAAAATAACAGATATCAAGATAGAATTCAAGTGCATACCAATGCATATAAAAAGAATACAGATATCCTTATGCAATAAAATATGTCTAAATAATTGTAGGCTAGGTATAAGCATGTGTGTGTATTTTCAAAGCATATATAGTTATAATAGTGTTAGTGTAGGTTGAAAATGAATACTGTTAATAAAGAATAGTAAATTATGCCCATGTTAGCCATGTTAGCCATGAAAAGTAAAATAAACTGAGCATTTAGCCAAGGTGATAGGAAGTCGTGAGAAAAATAAATATTATGGCCGAAGATATTCCTAATGGTCCCGCATGATAGGAGTCCTCCAAGCCTTTGGCCTTGTTTTGGGCCTGCTAAATTTATAATAATAATTATAGGGCTATAGAAATAATGTAATCTGAATATATAAAATATAGTGAAAGATAGTCTAAATGTAAAGAAGCAGAGATGCCACAAATACTGAAAATATTATAATAACTACATATAAATACAATAGAAATTATAATGACTTGTTTGCAAGGCAAGTAAAACATATTCATACTTTAAGGGCATACAAATACTAATGGAAATAAAATGACATGCAATAATTTAAATAGGAAAAGAACTACACAAATACGTCTTCCCAATTTGAAGAAATAAATATTTATTGTCCAGCCTGATAGGCTTCAGTCTCACATAATACATGATTCAAGGAAACACTTCTTGGGTATATAAATTTTATTAACATGAACAATAAAATTACAAATGAACAAAATACAATTTCTACTATGGAAATGTTATAAGTATATATATATTGTTATCCATATGGGTATTAACCATATATCAAAATATAAAAGATGTAAATTTGGAAATTAGTAGAATAGGTAAACCTTTTTTTGTAAAAAATACATTTATCATAATAAAAATACCTATAGAACTAGCCAATTTTACAAAAATTTCTAGATAGGAATGTAACCAAATAAATGTGAATTTGCATACTAAAGGCCTCTCTGTAAAACACTAATCTCCAAAAAAATTCTCATGTGCACTGGAAAATTTGAAGCCTTTAAATGGCTTCGATAACTTGTAAAAAAAATAAAAGATAGATGACCATCTACAATAGTTTTGCTAAAAGAAGAGAAAATTTGAATATATGGTTCTCGAACATGCCAGATTCAAAATACACATGTAGGCAAAAAATAACCAACAACGAAATTAAAATAATCCCTTGGTTAAATCCTAAATTCTCTTAAAGAAAATTAGCATAAGAAAATGTTGAAAAACATAGCTATAGCAACATTAATTTTTACCTTTGAAGACGGAAGAAAAGTCTCTGAAGTAACGCCATACTACAAAACACACATACACACACAAAGATATATATAAGGGAAACCCCCATTAAAGGAGGACAAATTAGGGTTCGAAATCAAGACTAGATTCTGAAGGATTTCAGGTTACAAAATTAAGAGGCACTGTTAATAACCCTGGAATAGATGAATATCGTAACCAAGAACTTGCAATGAACGTGAGGGTTAAATATTTGCATTTGAATACATGGATTGATAGTGGACCAAAAAATCTAAGCATCGACATACCCCAAAACAATAGAAATAATTGAAAAGTATTTTATATACATAATAGGAGTTGAAATAAAATGGTGAAAGTCAAATCCTAATCTTATTGTGAAACCTTGACTCATCTTTTAAATTAGTTTTTCCTTTTTCGACATGTAGAATAGGAATAGAAAAATTCATTATGAAAATTTGTAAATTTTCAAGGAAAATCCGTAATTTTCTGAGTCTAATTTCCATTGTTGGAAAGCTAGCTCCTAAAACTATAGCAATTGCAAATGAGGCCAAAGAAGTAGAGGGTTGAAGGGGAGGTAGATACTTTAACCACAGAGGATTCATATTTACCATTGATGTAACCCTAATAAATCTTTCTATCGATATTTCCATATCTCAAAGGGTTGAACAGATCATGGACCCTACTTCCAAGTGTAACTGATCATATGGGCGAAGGTTGAGAAGCCTTTATAGAGGCACAATATAGCCATGAAAGTCACTCGAAGAGTCTATACATTTCTACCAATATCCATGTAATAGATATATCATTATTTTTTCAAGGTCAATCAAACAACATAGATAAAATATTAAATGAGGGTTACATATGTACAAACATCATATGAAATAATATAATATATATATATATATATTGTAATATTGCAATAACCCCTGGTTGATTTCTTATGTAAATAAATAAAAATAATAAGCAAAGTCATGGGACACATATTCCAAGTTGAATGTTGGGAAAAAACATAGTGATGGGGATTAATGGTGATTAATAAATGGCTATGGAAATTGGAAATGGCCTTTGCAAAGGCAAAGTACCATTTATCGGCATTTATTTATGAAAGTAATGGAAAATAGGAGAAAAGGAAGGTGAAAGGTCACAAAATTGCATGAGAGGAAAATTGAAGTAAAAATAGAGGACTGCATGATAAAAAGGCTTATGAGGATCAATTCAAAACCTTTTATCCTTTTTAGTTTAGAGATCTCTTCTATTCTTCCTCCCTCTCTTTCATACTCTTGCATACCTAGAGAAATCTTGGGGCATGCTTTGAGCACTCTAGTTCTCATTGGATTTGGATAAAGAAGGAAGAGGAAAAGAAAGAAAGTGCAATATGAAATTTGCATGGTAGTTGTGACCTGAATAAATATGACACTTGAAAACATAAAATTGATCACAAATCAACATTCTACAACCTCAAAACTACCTACCCAGCCTACTTACCTAGCATTTTTTCTTCTTTTTGGTTTGGGTGCACTTAGGCTTGCAGACCCAACTTTTCAACTTTTCTTTTTCTGTCCTCCTATCTAAAACTACCCTTATTTCTTCCAAGGGCCCAGATTAAGCAGTTGGGCTCCTTAATTCTCTCCCTGCCTAAGAATCTGCCAAGATTAAGCTGTTTGGACAGATATTCATTCTCTATATTCTAAAACAGGAAATTGAAACCTAGGGAGACCAAGATTAGACTGTTTGGACCTCCCTTTAACTGAAATTCTTCAAAAATGGACTAGTATATCAAAATTGGAACACAGTAGTGGCACTTGAACTGGCACATTCTCCTGGCCTCCTTTTCTGGCATCTGTAGCAAATATGGAACATTGCAGCATGCAAAGAATGACATATTTGGCATGTAAAATGTCAATCATGAAAGATGAGTAACTTGCTGCAGCAGGAGGCTAACAGTGGCTCCACTTGGGGATGGCTTTTCCTTGTGAAAAGTCAAGAACAACAGTTCAGACTGCCTGGATCTTCTATTGTTGCTGTTAATTGAAAATTTCCAGTTCTGACTGCCTGATAATTGAAACTGTGGGAATCAGAACAACACTTTCCCTCAACTGAAATGTCTGTGACATGTGTAGCACCGCCTGCTTTCTTCTATGTGCTCTATTATTTGGCCTTTTATATGCAAAATAAAATAAAATGCTGATATATACAAACATTTATGTACAGACATCATCTTGCTGGGAAATTTTCAACAAAAAGGATCATGATAATGTTTTAACATTTAGCCATTTATAGGGCCTTCTTCAGCTGTGCTGCCATCTTCAGATTTGAGGAAATATGTGTTGTTGCCTTGCATTGCACTGATATTGAATGGATGTTTCCATAGAAAATCAAACTTAGCATGTTTGCCTTTGTCTTCTCTTCATGAATCCCACCTTAGAACTTTGCTGCCAACCCAGAAATCCTCAGCCTTGGCTCTCTTATCAAACATTATTTTGAGCTTTTCCTGCAAAATTTGAGCTCTGTCATACACTTGCTCTCTGGTTTGCTGAAGGTGAATGGTTTGATTAATTCTTCTTTGAATATCATTTGGTTCAGCTTGAATCTCCTGTAACAGTTTGATAGTAGGAATGCCCAAAGATGAAGGAAATCTGGCTTCCATGCCATATACTAGCTCATAAGGGCTCATCCCAATGGATTTCTTGGTTGAAATTCTGTCTGCCCACAGGGCATTTGTGAGTTTCCTATGCCAACTCTTTTGTTTTCTTCCAACACTTTTTTTATAATGTTGATGAGACTTTTTTTGGATGATTCAGCCAAGCCATTACCTTGAGGATAATAAGTTGAAGAGTGGCCCAAGGTAATGTGGAATTTATGGTAGAAGTTGATCATCTTTATGGATTTGAAAGCAGCAGCATTGTCAGTGATGATTTTCTCAGGGCAGCCAAATCTAGGAAGGATATTATCTTCAAGGAACTAGATAATAGTCGAGTCATTGGCTTTCCTACATGGTGTTCGGTCAATTTAGTGTTGTCTAAATTGCTATCATAAATTTTCAACCCGAGGCTCGTAAGATGATGAAGTGAAGTGTACAATATATACTTAAGCAGCCTTTCCTAGTTCTTTTTGTCGTTTTTAGTTTATGTCTAACTTATCTTCCTAATGTGATGTGATGAAGTTATAAATAAGTGAGTGAATGTGTGTGTATGTGGCGATTTCTAAATGCTTCTTGAATTTTAAAGAGAAAACTTGAACAATAACTTGGAATGGAATTAAAGCTTCGAATGAAAGTAAAGCATCAAACAAAAAGACCAATGGCACTAGTCCAATACCTTTACTGCTGATGAAAATGACATCTATATTAACTCAGCTAAAAGCAAGAACACTACTCTAACTCCTCTATTGAATCTAAAGCAATGCAAAAATTAAGTGACAAATCACACTACTTAATTCTCCCTTAACATTCTGCCTTTAGCTAAATTGATCATGTAAAAAAGAGTTAGGAGTGAATTAGCAATATGAGTCTAAAACTAAATAAACCAAGATGCAATTAAATGATGTTTTGGTCCCATAAAAGTTAGTGAATTATGATAAAAAGAACCATCAAGAGATTAGCAACTTGACAAAACTTGATAAAGTAAACTAGGCAAGGAAACTAACTAAGCAAGGAAACTAATGAAAATCAAAGCGAAAGTCAGCAGTTTAGATAAGACAGCTTCAGATGCCACTAGTGTTAAAAAGAAGGAAAAGCACGCTGTCCCGGGCTCCTAACAAAGTTGTAAAAACACACACTCATCAGTCATGAAAAGTACAAAAACATAAAGCAGCATGATTCAAAACTGTACATTAATATACATGGTGAATTAAAGAAAAGGAATGCAGGAAAGTAAATTCAAAAGCTACTATACAATGGTTGTAGCAGACAGGGGCCCTCCATCCACTTCAACCAATTAAAAGATCAGCTACGCAGGTAAGAACAGAACTGTCTTCTTGGTATTAAATCAGCACATAATAAGACACAGTGGAGAGCGTAAAACGCTATATAAAAGAGTCTTAAAACAAAGTTTACAGCAACAAAAGATTAACTTCCAAAAAATCTCTAATCAGTGTGTAGAAACTCTTTATTTATAGCAGGTACATCAATTGTTCTGTGCGCAAACTAAGCTAACTAACAGCTATGCAAAAGACACGTTCAGCAGCACCGTGCACGGATTTAGGGAACAGTCATCATGGTTAATAAATCCGCTGTTGGATTCTTGTCCCCTGCAGTCTTTGTGGCTAAAGAAGAGGCCAGCTATGACTTTCGTGCTCCAACTAAACATGCAGAGTCGTGCCACTATTTGCAACCTTGCCGTTTGACCAGAGTTACCTCCACGTTGACCAGGGGTGTAGACGGCGAGTTTGGTTGAGCTGATAGCACGCACACCATGTACACAGTCATACAAACTTGCCCATGTGGCTCTTTCCTCTGGAGGACACCTGGATCATAGCAAACAAGAAAATGGCTGCGGAATTTGGGATTGGCTGCGCAATCAGGGAACGGCTGCGGAAATCCTGTATCAGCTGCAGAATTGCAACATTTGAACCAAAAATCTAAACCAACAGTCAATCATTAGCACAATTAGCAAATCATGTTAAAAAGTCCTATAATGCAATGAATTGAACAAGTTGATGAAGGAAATGATGACAAAAGAAGGAAATGAGTAGGAAAAGGCTGTTGGGAGGATGGGTAAATGAGTGCAGTTTTGAGGCTCAACATACCCCCACTGTGAAGGTGTTGCATGTCCTCATGCAACCAAAACTTTGTCATGATTTTTTAGTTCATATGCTCAGATGCCTCTGCCAAGACATCCAACCTTCTCCTTTTTCTTCTTACTGCCAAATTTGTTCTTGGTTTTCTAACCAAACACCTAAACTTCAAGTTAATCAAGGCCCTGCTCAATTTCTTGCATTTCCTCTTCAATTTCCTATTCTTTTTCTACCAAAGACCCAAGTGAAGCATTGTGTTGTCGTGGACAATTTTGTCCAGCTTGCTTTGTTCTTTCAATGCTTCATTCTCCTGCTTAATATGCCGGTTCAAGACTTCCAGCTCAAATACCTCTTGTTTTAAAGATTTGACCTGTTCATCAAGAGGCACTATAGTGCTTGGACCGGCAACAAATTGCTCTAAAGTCTCTAAATAATCATATGCCGTCTGCTGGTCAGGGTCTATGTCAGGTGTTTGTCTTGGTCTAAATTCAAATTCTTGAAAACTGCTTTCTCTTTCTTGCTGGAAGGGACTTTCCTCTCGTGGAGGACTTAGCTCAACATCTAGCTACATTGGAGTCTTTTCAGGTGTGCTAAATCAATGAAATAGGACTATTTTCCTTTGGTCACACTCATTTTTCCCTTCAGCCTACTGCTTCTTCTCACTTGTACATTAGTGCTCTTTTGCTAGGCACTATGTTTCTCTTCCTGTTTTCTCTTTAAGAGAGCAGTGGCTTGAAGTTGTGCTAATCTATCAGCTAGTGTTTGAGATTATTCTTCAATTGAGGGTTTAGGTGAAGGAAATGACTCTTGCACAATGGCTTTCCCTTTATCCCCATTTTGTCTTTTAGTTCTGTCTCCCTTTTTCCTTTCTTCTCGGGCAGTTTCTTGAGCAGTTTCTTCAGCAATCTTTTGGACAGTTTCTTCAATTTCTACAACAGTTTCCTGGGCAGTAATTTCTTTCCCTCCTCTCCTACTTCTCTTTGGTACCCTAGGAGAGATGCTAGAGGCTTCAGCTACCTCTTGAAAATGGTTTCTAACTAGAAACTTCTCCCATGTATCATTTTTAGTTTTCAACTGCTCCTCAATTAAAATTCTAATGAGTCCATGGTCATACAAGTGGGGTTCAATGTTTCCCACGTGTTTCTGAACAGTGGCACTCATCTTCTTTAGACTAGCTAACAAGAAACAAGGTAGGTTGATAGCACAGTCATCCATAAAGTGCATCATGATTCTTGCATGATATACATACATGACACCGAAACGGCCTTCACATGTTAAAAATTTTTGAACAAGCAACAGTAATGAAGTCCATTCTTCTTTAATGACACGTACAGGGATTCCCTTAGTGAAAATCGAGGTATCCATACCTGGATTCTTGAGCATATTTCTCCACTCTTGATCTTCAACTGTTTTGTTTTTGAACCAGCGTTCTCCTTTTTGAGGCAAATCGGTTGCTGTGGCCAAGGTGCTCTCTGTTATGGTGAACTGCAGATCTCCTACCTCATGGTTTTCCCATCAAATGACCGGGCAAATGCCTTTGTCACCTCTTTATTGTACCCGTTAAATTTCTGAATGAAATTCAACCATTCGGCTCTCTGCAGTGCTTCTTTTATCTGTGGGTAACCCTCTAAAAATTTCGAACCCTCTGGTTCTGCTCTTAACAATTTCCCCATTTCCGGCTCTCAGTTTTACTTGAAGCTCTGACAGTGGAATATGGACGCTAGAGGAGAATGCTTACGGGAAAACAGGGGAATTACGGTTGTAACAGAGTAACCGTAATGTAATAAACAGTGTGGTGCAGAACTTGTGATCGGGGTTTTGAACAGTGAGGTGAGGAAAAACAAAGAGGGATTTACAGTGAAAACGAGAGTGGTGTATGAAAACGAGAATGGAAACGGTGGTATGAGGGTAGAGAACAATACGGCAATGAGTTTATGCATGCGGGTGCAACGATCAAATCTGTAAGCATTGGGAGGCTACATACACTTGGCTGCGGAAATGATCATATGTAGAGCTGTGGTACACTGGTATACGTCATTGAGGTACGAGTAATTAATGGGAGGGCAGCTCGTATCAAGTTCAAATCAATAGCAATTAGGAGACCGTTAGGAGGGTGATGAGGTGGATTAGGCGTGATCATGGACGAGGAGTGGGATAATCTTGTCAATCATTACATTAAGTGACTCCTACCACGATTTGAAAACCATGCATAAATGACATTAAACTGTTGGTTAAAAATTTGGAACATGCCTTCATACATTTGCATTTGATCTCTTTGTTGATTATGGTGGCTAACTTTTGTTTGCTTTCTGGCCTTGTAGGTGCTATGTATCCTTGCTTCTCTTTGATGATGATACCTCTGACTGTAAATTTTTTTTCTTTTTGAAACAGAATTGCTTTGATTGCAGAGACAAAGTGTATTGGCTGCGGAAACTTGGTATGAGCTGCGGAATCTGCAACAACACTCTTCTGCCTGCACAAAGATTATTAGAACAAACTTATCTGAATGGAATAGTCTTGAGAGGGACTTTATTGGTGGAAATGAGATGGAATGAATGAACTGGAAGAAAAATGGAGTGGAATGAAGTGAAATGGAATGAAAAATATGGAGTGAAGCGAAATGGAATGAAGATGGAATGATGATGGAAAGAGAGAGATTTTTTTGGAAAATATGGAGTGTCGGGTTTCCCTGATTTTCACCCCATATTTTCTATATAAGACCACCAATCTGAGATTGGTTTTCAGGCTTATACACACACACACACACACACACACACACACACACACATATATATATATATATTTTCAATTCAGAAAGAAACAAAGATTAGGCTGATGGAGGAGAAGGATTCTTCTCCACTAGCCTCATTGTAGAATTTTCTTGAAATACTTTGACAAAGTCCTCTTTTGAGAGTGGCTTATGATAGATCTTCAAGCGGTGGCCATTGACAATAAGAGGAGTTTTGAATTCATCAATTGTCTTGATTCGGACTGCTCCATTACTAAAGACTTCATCAATCTCATATGGCCCAAGCCAATGAGTTTGAAATTTCCCTTTGAAATATTTAAACTTTGAATCAAATAGTAGCGCCCAATCTCCTTTTTGAAA
>APFE030792315.1:4526-15810 GCA_000404065.3 Pinus taeda
GTAAAAATTGAACCTCGAACTCTAGCTAAAAACCTTCCTCTAGAATCTCTAGCTCTATGCATGTCATTTTTTATTTTCTTCAAGTCAAGTTAATAGTTCTTTTTCTGATCTTCCATTTCACTCTAGGTGCAAGAAGAGAGCATACTTAAGAAACTACCAAATCAATAACTTTCTCTTTTCTGATCCTCCAGATCACTTTGCAGTGCAAGAGGAGAGCATACTTTGATAGGTTATCAACTTCTTTCCTTGAAATTTTATGTTTTTTTTTTCTTTAAGAATATGGATACTTAATTTCACTTCCCCGGCAACGGCGCCAAAATGTTTAGTCAATTTAGCGTTCCTAAATTGATATCATTAATTGTCAACCCGGGGCTCGTAAGCTGATGAAGTGAAGGTGTACTATATGTACTTAAGCAACCTCTTAAAGCTTTTTGTCGTTTGGGGGTGTTGTTTATGGTTAATTTATCTTCCTAAGATGGAGTGATGTATTTATAAATAGATGAGTGATGGTGTGTGTAAGGTGAATTCTAGATGAGTGAAAGTGTGTGATTAGTGGTTTCTAACTACTTGCTGAAAAGAAAAACTTGAAGGAAATAAATGAATTAAAAATGAACTGAAAGCAAAGAACCACTTTCTAATGGCATTAGACACCATTCATGCTGCTGCAAATAAAAGGTAAGAAAATCACTTAAAAGACCAATGATAATGTTTATCTCTTTCTAACTCTCTGCCTCTAACACATAGTACTGTGTAAGACACGATTAGGAAGTAGCCAAAGATAAGTCTAAGAAATGATAAAAATGAGAAAAATCTACTTTAAAGACTAGCTATGATGTTTTTCTCTTTCTAACTCTCTGCCTCTAACACATAGTACTGTGTAAAGCACGATTAGAAAGTAGTTAAAGAGTAGTCTAAAAATTACCCAAAGCCGGCTGCAAGTTATTAGTATTCTGATCTCTAAAAGATAGAAAATTTATAATAAAGAGACCATTCATATGTTAGCAGACAGATTTGAGAAATAAAACTAAAAATCAGCTATGAAAATAAAGTAAAGGCAGCAAGTTTGAATCTGTCAACTGAAACTACCACTAGACATAAAGCAAATACATAAACACACAAGCAATCCCGGGTTAAAAATCTGCAAAAGAACAATGCTGATCAGCTTAAAATAAAGGCTGGAAATGAAATAACATGAAAGTAAATTACGCTGTACATGTGTCAAGAAAAGGAAACGCTGAATGGAAATAAGGAAATGCTGAACATAAAATACTATACAAGGCTAACATGAACAGGGGCCCTCCATTCATATAACCTAAAGAAGACTCAAGGTATTGAAAACTTCTAAACAACACTGCTTCTATTACTCCATGTGCAGAAAATTACAGTCAAGAGTGCTAGAACAACACTATTAAAACAGAGTCTGGGAATACACTAAAATTATAACAAGTTCATAAAACACAGCAACTAAAAAGTAACATAAGCGTACGCAGACACAAGTTTTTATAGGCATCTTAAAGATATCCTAATGCGTACAGCTAAAACTGAAAAATAAACTAACTGTCATGCGTAATTAAGGTTCAATAACACGTCATAAGCCTGCGTGGATGAGCTGGAGGTTCTTGGTCATTATGGGCATTGAATCCAGAGTTGGATTATGTCCCCCACAACCTGCGTAACACGGACAAGTCACCGTTTGAACTGACGTGATCCAACAGCTTACGCATCACCGTTAAGCTGCCTTTGTTGACTGTAACTTGACCCTTGTTGACCGGAGGCACAGATGACGTCGATGGCTGAACAAATAGCACAGGAACCTCGAGCACCTTGACTCCTAAGTGCCCATGTGGCTCATTTGGCAAAATGACACGTGGAACCGTGAGATTAACAAAAAGGCTGCGGGATCATCAGATGGCTGCGAAATCAGCAGATGGCTGCGGAATGCCTGTAAATATGTCAAAATCTAAACAAAACAGTCACACATTAGCAAAGCTCACTTGATCATGCTTAATGACATCTAATGTAATGATCTGGGTGGTTTTACATTGAAAATGAGGCAAAAGAGAGAGGTAAGTGATGAAAAACAGTAGGTAATAGTGGATGATGAGGTGTAAGTTAGAGGCTCTACACCAAGCATATCATAATTTTACAAAAGAAGGATAGGACTAGGTGAATTTATAGAAATTAAGATAATTAAACAATATTACACTCAAGAATAAATACCATCGTCATATGATCAATGATCTATTATATTTTTTGCGACCTGTAGAATACTTCACAATGTTGGACTTCAAATTGGGGTATCACTAGGTACACATCAAAGAAGAAGACACCTATAAGACTCCCTTCAAAATAAGTAATGTTTGTATGAATGGTTGGTCATGCCATTTAGTTTTTGATGTGAACCAATTATCTTTATGAGACTGATGAATGATTTATTATGTCCATTTCTAGATTTAATTGCGATAATCTAATTGGATGATATACTTATGTACAATGCTACCTAGGAGGAGCATATCTCACATATTAGATAGGTTCTAGAGACTTTGAGGAAGAAATAGCTCTT
Source organism: Pinus taeda (assembly GCA_000404065.3). Lineage (NCBI taxonomy): Eukaryota > Viridiplantae > Streptophyta > Pinopsida > Pinales > Pinaceae > Pinus > Pinus taeda. Next base: position 7,090 of record APFE030792315.1, read on the forward strand.
GGATAAGCTGAGGAAATGTGATATTTCCTAACATTCTTTGGTGTATTTGGATACGTGATTGGTGGATGGGAGCTCAAGATAAATGACACAAATATGGAGGTCATCATGAAGCGACCAATTCTTATAAGCATCTCTAAAGTTAGGAGATTTGTTGGGGTATAAAAATAGATGTAGAAGTTCATAGCCTCATTTTCAAAAGTATCTACACCACTCCACCCCACAATAGTGTTAATTTTTCTTAGGGCTATATTGTTCTTTTCTTTGATAATTGCATTTCTTCATTTACACATTGAATTCATCCGATAATAGCATAACATTATTAAGATTTACATAATTACTGAACAACATATGTAAATATGTAGAAAGAATAATATTATCATCATCAACGTAGTGGAACATAAAGGAATAATAGAAGAAAAACATTCACATATAGAGACACCAGGATTGGTTGTTGATCAACGCAAAACCCAATATGGGGAAAAACCTTTCAAATTCTTCTTCTTATTTAATTTCCATTGAATGATTCAACAAAAGACAATATGGTGATCCATATCTTCGTTCATACAACTATCCAGTAAAAATAAACTAAGCAATATACATGAGATGGACTCAACAATTGTCAAACCTAGAACCCTAATTCAGAAGCCTATAATGAACTCTCATTGTTTGCAGTCAACTGTCGAATGCTGTAGTCAACGAGAGAAAACTTTAGACAACATAAATTTCAAACTTTATGTCTCAATCGCAAGATGGAGGATTCATGTGTGCGACTAAGAGGTTTCAATCACTACCTTGAGCTTGTAAGCCAATTATTGTAGTTGAAAGTAACCCTTGTGAAGGCAACATTTGTAATCCAAAACCCTAGTTTCCAATCGCATGGAGGATGAGTTGTGCAAGAAACTAAAAAGCTTGAGTCGCACATGTGAGTTAGAAAAAAAATTAATGTAATCAATATCTCGTTGTGACATGCCTACAATTGAGGTCTAAGACCCTAAAATAGTGATGCAAGCTTCAGGCCTTGTAATTTCACCTTCGTGCGAACCCATTCCTCAGCGGATCTACCTCAGACTTGTGCAAGCAAAATACAATAAATAAAATAGAGGAATGATCCATGATGATATCCAAATGAGGTGGAGGTCAGTTGTATTTATAGCCTTCCAAGGGTTTCCAATTTTCTTTAGGACTGACCTGATCAAATATGCACATGTAGGCTTATAATTCAAAAATACACTTTCTGTTGTCCAAATTTGATATATTTAGGCTAATTTTGGTCCTCTCAAAAGAGGAATCCAATGAAATCGTAATCTCTATAAAATGAGTTGTTCAAAGTGGAATTTGGACGTAGGTTGCAATTTTAATACTCCCTATCATCTATGGAGAATTCCACCTGCATCATGTCATGTGTATCCTATCAACAAATCATATCTAATCACAAGTATATCATCATAAAATGTCATCACTGATCATCGTGGTTCATCTCTTTCTTATTCTTGTTTATCTTTTAATTGTCCATGCTCATATGTTGAACAATATTGAATCTAAAAGAATAAGAATTTGATATCAGAGGGGAGATAATTTTGCAACCCTTTTTTCATCAAGTAGCCACTTCTGCCACCAACAATCACTTCCAATAGGGAGCACAATGCTAGCACTAGAGAAACATCAGTGGGGAGCCAAATATATGACCCACATCAACATCAGATAGCCTAGCTCAATTTGGAACAACATCGCGGAGGTTAATCTCAGCCTGAAATCTCATGGGGGAGTTAAACATCTACAACCCCATATCGAGGAATACATGATATAGGGGAGCACATCTCAGCCCATCCTATTGCCTATCGATATTCCTAACAATGACCCTTAAGAGTCATGTGGTAGAACACCTGCATCATAATCTGAGCTTGGGATAGATTTCTGACTTACCAAAATGTAAGGATCACATGCCCTAAGCCTCCTCAACCTATTGGCAGGATGGGGAGGGACAATAACAACAAGCCCAAACCATTGGGTATGATGACAACTAGGGTATACTCTGCAAAGAACGAGATAGGGGAGAAACATCTCCAACCCCATGGGTAAAAAATGGGGGTGATACCATATTTTTCAGAGATCCTTGGGATCTCAAATAGGGAGGAGGAGTTGGCTCAGTGCCCTCAGTCAATTATTCTCTTTGTAGATCTTAAAAATATCGTTGTGCTTCTATCTGGTAATCATCATGTCCTAATATTCATAGTCTTCTGTTCGTACATGACATCAAATCAAATATTATACTAGAACAAAAATTTACATATCACGAAAAAGATTACCATAGTCATACCCCCTCTCATGAAGGTACCAACAACAAGCCTAAGCTTGTCTTGTACAACATCCCTAGCTGAATATATCTTAGTCCCAGTTATACAAGGGATTCTCTACCAATTGGATCCACTCATTTTTATCGCAAAGTATCCATGTCATATCCAGAACCTGTTGAAGCATCTCTCCAAAGACCTTCTTCATCCTACCTCACAACTATCCATGTTAGCAATATCATACTCAAACTTGGTCATTATTAAAGATACAAGCTTCTCATCCAAAATATCATGGAAGATCTCATTGATGAGCCTCGGTATTGCAAGAATAATGTTGCAACTCCCAAGGCTACCATTTTAATTATCAACTTGGGGTTCGTACAAACTTAAGAGGTATTGGCACTATATGTGAAGCATACAATGTGTCATTCCTTTGATGTCACAATATACTGGAGTGAATGTAAGGAAATCAAATCCTAAACTAATTTCATAAATGGAAATTTTACTTTGGAAAATAAATTAATCCTAAGCAAGAATGACAATTGTAATTGAAATCCTAAGAGCATGAATTCAAATAAATCAGCCTAATCTACATTGTAAAAAGGCATGTCCTAATTGGTGTTTATTATTCCTCAGCCATTTATTTAGACCTTAACAGTCATTATTCAACCCTAAGGTACAAAAACCAATATTTTTGAGCAAATCAAGGCAAGTATATACACGTCGGAAGAGTACTAGAGGAAACTACAAGATGTCACAGATTTACTACAGGAAGTTAAAATTCATCGAATGACCAAGAAAATCAAATCCAAATTAGATGGGACAATTTTTTTTATTGACTAGGATGTATTATGTTTCCATTCCAATTGGAATCACTCAAAAGGACCTATGTTAACCCATGCTAAAAAGGAGCAGAAAATTACTAGTCCAAAATCTAAAAATTTGAGAACTAGTGAGCTAGTAAATCTATCAAATGCCTAACCTAATCAAGTGCAAATGAAATGGGGTAAATTTTTTTATCAACTAGAATGTTTTTGCGATCTAATGAAAGTGTAATCAACTTTATTGAAGCTCATTAGCATGCTCTAAAAAACAACATAAGTTTATTGTTATTTGTCACAAAGGACTTCTAGAAATCTAGATTTGGGAATGAGAAAACTAATCCAAGTAGGCTATAGCTCAATGATTACTATCACATTAAAAAAATAATTCCAATGATGAAATGATGCTTGTGATCCTGCAAAATAACTTAAACCATTTAACCCAATCATACAACAATAAATCATTAATACTAAATGCATAAATAGAAAAAATACAAGAACAAGTGATGCATGTGGATAAGCAGTGGAATGCAGAAAATTAAATGATACAAATGCGCTCTAAGGCTCTTAGGATAGCCAAGCCCAAGGAAAATCAGAGTTCTATGAAGGATACCAATATTTAGAAGCTAAAAATGACACCAATCTTCATTACTTGCATCAATACAATTGTATCCCTACAAGAAATGAAAGTGGAGCTGCAAAAATACAAGTTCTCTCCACAAGAAAACTAAGAAAAATCCACCCATAGAGGCAAGTTAGACTTCTTACTTATAAAAAATGATTAGTAAGAATTCCCCATGAAAGGAGGAAGCTTTCCTCACCAAAATCCCTTAATTAGTGGATCTGGTTCCTAATACTAGGAATTTGCTTTAAATGATAGGGAACACATTCCTAGATTTTCTCAATCATTTGAGCTCCAAAATTTGTGCATTTATTTCACAATATCTTCTTGATTTATTATTTAATATTGATCCTCTTGTAGTAGGGAGAAAGTCCCTAAATTATCTCCTCCTCCAAATCTTCATAATCTACCCAATATTCCACAACAATAAATAATATTAGGCATAAATATGCAACTATCCATAAACCTTCCTAATGAACATATTAAAGTTAAAAATGCATTATATAGTGCAAAGAGAGAGGTTTAATGTGTTGAAGGATGGTAAGATGAGCCTTAGTTTATGTCTAATTTAGAGCACCATCATACCCCCGTGCTGAAAGTGTTTCTCATCCTCTGAGCAACTTAGTGACATCATTGTGCCTCATTCAATGCCCTGGTGGCCTCTCTCTTGTGCATTCCTTAGTCCTTTGTCTTAAGAATTTTCGCTATAAGTTCTACAAGGACAAGAAAAAAAATATAGTTGTTCTTTTCATGACTGTTTAATAGTCCCTTAAGAAAATAAGCATAGCATTCTTCTTTGCAAGTGAACTCTGTTGGCTTGTAGATCCATTTCATTCATATCCTCTCCCTTGAAATCTTCATTCCATTTTCACTCATTTTTCCAAAATTGTTTGTGCATAGAAAAATCACAATGTTTGTTCAGACCATTAGCTTGCATTCTTCCCCTTATTGAAGATGGGTTCTTGCATATTTTTTAGTTTGGCCAGGTCTTCCACATCCTTTTCCAACCTCCTGCTACCTTTTTTCACCATTTGGACACCTCTGAAACCTTCAAAACGCCTTTAGATGAGCACTGAGACATCCTGTAGTAATTCTTGTAGTAACTACAGGAAACCCTGTAGCATTTCTCCCCTTTGTATAAGATCTTTCAGGCCTTGGACAAAAGCTAGAAACATATTATAGACCTCTTAGAAAGACTCTTTTCATCATTGTAGTTTGAGTTCTATTTTGATGGTGAATTCCTTCTTTCCTTTTGTTTCCTTATTCTTCTATCTTTTGGCCTAGATGATTTCCTAATGGCCTTGGAGTTCTATATTTTGATAAGGTCTTTCCTAGGCACTGCCATTTTCAGTTTCAGCATAATTTGTTCCTTTCTTCCTTCTTGTTGCAACATTCTATGTTCTTGCAGTAGTCATCCCTTCTCTTGTTGGGTCTTCTAACTATATGGGAGTGATGATAAATGATGTAGAGGGTTTGGAGGATGATGCCTGGGCTTAGAGGGAGTAGTGTAGTTTTGTGATAATTGAGAGGATGTGCTCTGTGTTTTCTTTTTTCAAGAAATATTCAGTGTGAGACAGAGTATAGGGTTTGTGCTTGAAAAATATTATTTTTTTCCTTATGAAATGGGATGTATGAATGATGGATAGATAGTGGATATGAAGTGGATGGAGGGCTTGAAGTGATTTGGTGACTTGGCCTTTGAACAAATTTCCTCTTTTAACTATTCTCCCCATTCCTCGAAATCATCACCTTTCTTAACTTTGTTTTTCCACATTGCATGAGTGAAGGAGTTAGTTGTATTAACTAGTTGAAGGTGGTCGAGACTACTAACCCATCTTTATCTTATAAAGCCTCATCTCTCATGCATTGAAAACAAATTTATAACTATAATATGCTTAAGAGAAGGTCAACAATACTGCATACCTGTACCTACCTAATGGTTGTTGGAGAGGCATGCATAATGCTCCTGAGTTGATGATCGATCCATGGTCCTTTGGAGGTGATAATCTTGTTCTTTTTCTTCTACATAGGTCTACATATCTTGCTGATTCTAAACCTCTGTCCTCCAGTTACCTTGAGCAAGTTATCTGAGTCAAATCCAGCCTTCTTAGAGTGCTGCGCTGGGCCATGGGTGATGTTCACCTTACCCACACTTTTCATAACTGTCATACCCCTTAGTAGCACTTCATTTCACCTTCCCTACCTTCCTATAAGCTTCAGCTAGTTTCTTGTAGAAAACCAAGGCATCCTGTAGTAAACTAGGACATCCTGTAGTAGCTACAGGAAGCCTTGTAGTAGCCTATTTAAATTCATATCTCCCAAATGTATACTGGATTGACCTGGAATTTTATGAGAATGTTACTGTAAAAAATATGTGATAGTTTAACCTGATAATGCAATATAAATCAAAGCATAATACTATAACCTACTCCTACTATCAATTTGCGGAAGCTTAAAGATCGAGCTAAACAATATAATTAGAAGAAGAAGAATCAATGGTACAATACACATGCAAATACTTTTGGGGAAAGCCTCAGAAAAAAAACCCTACACTATTGTATTATCATACATGGTGGAAATACATAGGAATTATACAAAGGCTTAGCTCTCACAGCTAGTCAATTCTCAGTACAATCCTCACAGATCCTCACAGGAAATCTTGGCTTCTCTCTAGCCTTCCTCTCTACCCTCCAAGATCCTATTTCCTTGTGTTGTTCCTTGTGGATGATTAGCCTATTACCAAGTGGAAAACAAAACCTTCAAAACTGTGCAATCCTCAAGGATGAATCCTTGATTGCATGCATGAGTTTTCTCCATGAGAAAACACATGCAACTAATAGTACACTATCCTTGAACATTAATCTCAACTGGGTCTTTCTTAGAATAGATATGCATGAGTTTTTGATGAGGGAATCTTCAGTTAACTTGAGTAGCACTAGTTGAGTGCATTAATGCATTAACTGACTATTAACTGACTATTAGTTCCTCAAACAATTTGGAACTAATTTAACTGGACTTAACTTAGTAAAATGAGTTAACTAATTACAACTCAAATATAACTCAATCTTATCTCCTTAATTTAAGGGATAACTCTTGCATGACTTCAAAAACACTTCTAACTTGAATTTCTCCAACTAATTAATGTAAAATAAATTAATTAATTATTTCCAAGTCGTTGTTAAGACTAAATTCAATTTTAATTTGCAATTTAATTCAAGGACAAATTAAATTGGAATATTCTTGCTACCATATTTCAACACTCCCTCTCAACAAGAAAGGGATTATCTACCACCCCGATCTTGTCTCTATGGAACTCGAATTTACACTTTGACAATGCCTTTGTCAAAATGTCAGCATCTTACTCCTCTATCGAAATACACTGCAACAACATGATCCTCCTCGCTACACAGTTTATGAGATGATGATACCAGATGTTGATGTGCTTGGACCTATCATGAAACACTGGATTCTTAGAGAGTTTGATACAACTATGATTATCACAATAGATCACATTTGGATCCATCCTCTGATCAAACAAACCAACTAGGATTTTCCGCATCCAAATGGCATCACATGCTGCCTGACTTGCAACCATGTATTCTGCCATGCCAAGCTGAGTGCAAATGACCTCTGTTTCTTGCTGTACCAAGAAACTACCGCTGACCCAAGGTTGAAAATCCCTCCTGATGTGCTCTTCCGATTTGATGGACTCCCTGCCCAACCTGCATCAGTGAAGCCCTGTAGCTTCACTCCCTCGACCTGTGAAAAGCCACGGGCAACAAATCTTGCCTTATGCTTCTCCACACTACCATTAATAGCTTGATTTACCTTGTAAAGCCAACGGGAACTCACAACTGACTTGTTCTCCGGTCTCAGAACCACGTCCCAAACATTGTTACGAACTATGGAGTCATACTTCTCCACCATATCATCAACCCAAATCGGCTACTGCACAACTTCCTCAAAGGAAGATGGCTCGGTCTCAACGCATTCCCCAGCAAGGGCCATGTATCCAGTGTGCCTCTCAGGTGACCTCCTCTGTTTGTGCTGAGAAGATGGTGCTCCCACATCTCTCTCACATCCTCCAACAATTTGTAAGCTTCTCTTGTGCGCTTCCATCCATCTCTGGAAGACTCTGCTTGAGTGGATGTCTCCACTCCTGGAACCTCTGCATGCGGCTGCTCCACATCAGTCTGAGATTCCTCCTCCTTAGGAACCAATAGTTCCTCCACATCCTGTAGTTGGAGCTCCTTCTCAAGGGAAACTCGCATGGACTTCTGCTCATCAAAGTTGAGATCTCTGCAAACCACTGTCCTTCGACTAGTAGGCAAGTACACTCGGTAGTTGTGAGGTGTATCAGTATACCCCACAAATATCCCCAACTCTATTGTCGGCTCAAGCTTCTTCCGTGCATCCTTTGTCACATGGAAATATACCGATGAGCTAAAGATCTTGAGGTGACCCACATCTAGTCTCTTACCAAAGAAAGCTTCCTCTGGTGTCTTCATCCCAAGTATGCGATGTGGGCTTCTATTCTGCAAATAGACCGCTGTGTTGCATGCCTCAACCCACAAGTGAAGTGGTAGGCCTTAGTCATGCAACATTGCCTCTGCTGCCCCTACAATAGTTATGTTCTTCCTCTCGGCCACCCCATTCTACTGTGGGTTATGAGGTGCCGTCAACTCTTGTTTAATTCCTTCCGCTACACAGAAGTCCTTAAACTCTTGAGAGAAATATTCGTCACCATTGTCACTTCTTAAGGCCTTGATCTTCTTCCCTGACTCTTTCTCAAGCAAAGCTTTGAACTTACAAAATTTTGTGAAAGTTTGGTCCTTCTTCAGCATGAAATACATCCAACATTTATGAGAATAGTCATCAATGAAAATCACATAATACATTTGCTTCACTATGGATGCCATCAAGAATGGTCCACACAAATCAGTATGAACTCGCTCTAAGATAGCCTCTGCTCGACTGTCTCGATCAT
>APFE030792316.1:0-10729 GCA_000404065.3 Pinus taeda
AAACCACAAACCCTAAACCTTAAACCCTAAATTCTAAACATGAAACCATAAACCATAAACCCTAAACTCTAAACCCTAAACCCTAAACCCTAAATGCTATACCCTAATAATTTTATAACATTGTAGAAAACATATTGTAACTTCTATTTAGTTGTTTATTAAAATCATTTACTAAAGTGTTATAAACCCTAAACCCTAAACTCTAAACACCAAACCCGAGACCATAAACCCTAAACCCTAAGCATTTTATAACATATTAAAAAAGAAATCTAGCTTTTATTTAAGTTTCTATTAAGAGGATTTACTGAAGTCTTATAAATCCTAGACTCTTAACCCTAAACCCTAAGCAATTTATAAAATTTTAAAAAGTGTTTTCTAGCTTTTATTTAAGTGTTTATTTATAGAAATTACTAAAGTCTTTATTAAACCTAAAACCCTAAGAATTTTCATAGCATTCCAAAAATAGTTCTATAAACGTTTACTTATGTTTTTTATCAAAATAATTTACTAAGTTTTATAAACCCTAAACCATAAAAACTAAACCCTAAACTATAAACTTCTAAACCGAAAAACCTAAACCCTAAATGCTAAACCCTAAGCCTTTTATACATTTCAAAAAGTGTTGGTGTAACTTTTTATTTAAGTGTTTTTAAAATTTTTACTAATGTCTTATAACCCTAAGCATTTCATACATTTTAAAAAGTGTTTGTACTTTTTTTACTGTTTATTAAAAGAATTTACTAAGTGTTGTAAACTTTTCAACTAATTCCCTAAACTAAACCTAAACCTAAAACATAATTAATATATAACATTTTAAAGAGTTTTTTGTAACTTTTATTTAAGTTTATATTAAAAACATTTGCTAAAGTGTTATAAACCCTAAACCCTAAACACTAAAGCCTAGGAATTTTATAACATTTTAAAAAATATTTGTAACTTTTATTTAAGTGCTTATTAAAAGAATTTTCTAAAATGTTATAAACCCTAAATCCTAAACCCTAAACCCCAAACCATAATCCCTAAACAAAAAAGCCTAAGAATTTTATGAGTATCTATAATAAGGGAAGACCACATCTGGGTATATACATGAGATACCGTGACCTTTGTTTTTCCACCCTTCTTCATAAACCATTTTCCTTTTATTTATTTTTCTTCATAACTCCTCGAGGCTCCACGGGTTGAATTCATTATGTGTAATATGTAGCAGTGGATACCCCCTTAAGGTGGGATAGTTCATCCTTATACCCTAAACCCTAAACCCTAAACCCTAAACCCTTAACCCTAAACCCCAAACCCTAAACCATAAACCCTAAACCCAAAATCCTAAACACTAAATCCTAAGCATTTTATAACATTTTAAAAAGTGTTTGTAACTTTTATTTAAGTCTTTATTAAAAAAATTACTAAGGTGTTATAAACCCGAAACCATGAACCCTAAACCCTAAACCCTAAACCCTAAACAGAAAATCTTAAAAATTAAACCCTAAGCATTATATAAAGTGTTATAAACCCTAAACCCTAGACTCTAAACCCTAAACCCTAAACTGTAAACCCTAAACCCTAAGTATTTTATAACATTTTAAAAAGTGTTTTGTAAATTTTATTTAAATGTTTATTAAAAGCATCTACTAAAGTGTTATAATCCCTAAACCCTAAACTCTAAACCCTAAACCCTAGACTTAAAACCCTAAACCCTAAACCCAAAATCCTGAACCCTAAACCTGCAACATTTTATAGCATTTTAAAAATGGGTTTGTAACTTTTATTTAAGTATTTATTAAAAGAATTTACTAATGTTTTACAAACCATAGACCATAAACCCTGAACCCTAAAACCTATAGCCTAAACCCTATACCCTAATTATTTTATAACATTTTGAAAAGTGTTTTGTAACTTTTATTTAAGTGTTTATTAAAAACATTTACTAAAGTTTTATAAACCTTAGAACCTAAACCTTAAACCCTAAAACCTAAACCCTAAGAATTTTATAAACCTTACACACTCTACCCTAAAACCCAAACCCTAAGCCCTACACCCTAAACCCTAAAGCCTAAGCCCTAAACCATAAACCCCAAACCCTAAAACCTAAACCATAAATGCTAAGCATTTTATAACATTTTAAAAAGCGTTTTGTAAGTTTTATTTAGTTGTTTATTAAAATATTTTACGAAAGTGTTCTAAACCCTAAATTCAATAGGCTAACAAAATATCCCCAATTCCACCGTAAGCTTGAGAAGGATGAGGGGATATAATTTTACCCTTTTTAGACAGTGGAAAATAAGAAGAAAGCAAAGAAAAATTATACATGAGGCCATTTAAATTTTATATATAAGTACATATCATGGAATGTTCTAAGAAGATTACAAATTAAGACTCCCAATGTTCAAAACTAATTCAATCATGAACATATAATATGAATTGACAAAAAATTTTGATGGATCTTTAACTACAAGGCCAAAAATACCTAAAAGATTTAGACTCAATTTCGTGAGAAGTGTTGGAGCATAAACAAGAAAAGGGTAAAATAGCAAAAAAGTGTAGAATTGCAATAATTTCTAGCATCATCTAATGGAGGAGAGGAAGTTAGGTCCCTGTCCTTTTCTCCTAGTTTTTTCTTAGTCTTATTTTTTATATTTATTTTGTTTCCTTATTTATTTATGTAGGTATTGGTGTTATTTTTTATAGTATTTTTTGTTGATTTATTCTTCATTATAGTTTATTTTCTCGATACTTCATGTTTTTTATGTATGTTATGATTTATTGTTGACCCTATTTTATTTATTGGTTACTTTTCTTTGAATATTATATATATATATATTATATATTTCTTTTGCTTGTGTTATTATTTTTTGTTTTTTTATTTATTTTCATTATTTTTTTTAATTTTATTTATTTATTTCTTAGGGTCTTGATTCCTTTTAATATTTGAATTCTCTCCTTGTTTAGGAGTTTGACCTTTTTTTTTAATAAATTAATTTAATATTATTTTTTCAAAAACTAGTAAATTTTGTTTTAATAAATTAATTTAAAATCTTATATTTCAAAACTAGCCATTTAATATAGATGTTACTATTAATAGTTTTTAATAATTAACAACCTAATATTATATTAAATATATTTCTCAAAATAGTCGTTTAATATAGCCGCTAATAATATTTGTTTCTAATATATTAATAAATTGATATCATAATTTAATTTTATCCCTTACTTGAAATTATGTCTCTACATTTCTCTCTATTTATGCCTTTTCCATGGTCTTTCTCTTCATCTGGTCCTCATGATGAACCACACTTGTTGGTTCAAAACACATCAACCAAAACTTTCTCTTATGTGATTTCTACCGAAAGAATTTGCTAAACTAAATTGGTGTGACTATCTCGACATAATATATGGGGAAATGTATGAATCATTGTATCTATTGTGATTGGCTTCTCAAGAGAATATAATATAAGGTAACACTTTGTTGGCTCTATGCTACATTGTTTCTCTTCTTCCATTCCTATGTTTCTTATCTTTGTGTCATTTCTTATTTCCCTTTATACTAGTAATTAATGGTCATTTTCTACTACATTACAACAAGTATACATCATTTTTTTTGGAATATTTTACTAAAATATAAAATATTGTAAAATATTTGTCGATCTTTCAATGAATCGTAAAATCTTGTAAAATATTAGCGAATCATTCACTTAATTATAAAATCTTGTAAATTATTGGTGAATCCCTCATTTAATATTTACATCAAGTTACTTTTCCTTCTTATGCATTGATTCTCTAATAGAAAAATAATTACCCATTTACTTCACTTCAAATAAACCAACATCTTTAGGATTTTGTGGTTCATCACCATCTATAAGTTTTTCAACTCCTTGGTGTGTAACTATTATAGTGACTATTGTGTTTCCTTCTTCAATCAAAACTCTAACAATTGTTGATCAATACACAATTTTTTGAAATTACACAAAATTCACAATGAGATTGACTAAAAGACAAAATATATAATGAAATTTAATTTCCTATATGATAAAAAAATCAATTAAAACAATCTCATATAAAGCCACAATTTTCGAGTTTAAAAATATATCCCATGAAGAAAAAATTTCATTACTTAGTATAACATGTTACAAAATAAGTATCATCAAAGGATTTCCACTTCGAAAGTGATAATACACTAAATAGTCTCTCATCCTCCACTAATTGCATGTATTTCTCCTTTAGCCTTTCCCTCAAAAGTATAATTTCATTAAAAGAATGTTTTCCCCATGATAATAGATCCCCTACAATCAACACCTAGAAAGCTAGAGCATAGGTGATTTTTCGATACAAATATATCCAAGTAGAACATATTTCCCTTTCCTAATAAATATTTTGAAATAAAATACAAGATAAAGAGTGGATTCTTTAAAAAGTGAAGAAACTTAGGTCATGCCAAAAAGTGAACAGTAGATTAATTTTTTTTCCTTAAACTAGTAGATATATAAAAAATTAATATTAATTATGCAAAATATGTGGAATAACAAATCAATAAACAATCCATATATGATTCCTGATATCCTAGGTTTCTCAGGTAAACATAAAAAAGGAAGAACATAAGGCTTCTTAATCAAGAAACAACGTTAACTTTAAGCCACTACTTTTAAAATAAATGCTAATTGGATGAAACTAGTAATTCCCAAACAATTGGTTCATTGAACAAAAAAATGAGAACTCTAAGTGTTTAAGGGACTAACAAAAGTTTTAAACGAAATAAACACAAAATTTTATTCTTAAAAATGCTTCAAATTATTGGCCAAGGCATCAGATCTAAACGTTAAATAAATTTCATGTACTTGAATGACTATATTTGTGCGTGGAGAAAATACTCCTAAATCTATTACTTCTCATTTAATAGTAGGATAATATCTATGTGAAGAGATATGTTTTGGATTCATGAGACTGTAGATTTTATTTCTAACTGCGGAGAAGACAATGAAAATTTAATATTTGAACTTAAGTCATGAATCTTAAATTAACTTGCATATCTCCACCTCCACCTCCATCTCCTCCTCCTCCTTCTCCACCTCCACATCCATCTCAACCTCCACCTCCAACTCCTCCTCCTCCTCCAAATCCACCTACTCCTCCTCTCCTCCACCTCCACCTCCACCACCTTCTCCTCCTCCTCTGCCTCCGCCCCCTCCACCACCAACTTGACCAAAACCTCATTCTCTTCCTCCACCTAAACCACCACCTCCTCTACCTCCACCTCCACCTCCACCTTCACCTCGTCTACCTTGTCCTCCACATCCACCTATAAATCCACCACCACATCCACCTTCACCTCCTCCACCACCACCAAATCCCCCTCCTCCACTTCCTCCTCCCTAGCCTCCACCTTTATCTCCTCCTCCACATTTCCTCTACCTCCACCTACTCCTCCTCCCCCTCCACATCCCAATCCTCCTCCTCCTCAACCTCCTCCTCCTCGACAACCTTCACATCCACACCCTCCACCTCCACCTATATCTCCACCACCTCCTATTGTACCTCCACCTCCACCACCTAAACCTCCACTCCCTCATCCACCTCCACCTCCTCCACCTCCACAACCTTCTCCTCCACCTATGATTCCTCCTCCCCTATTTCTGCCTCCACCTCCTCCTCCAACACCTCCACCTACACCTTAACGTCCTCCACCACCTTTGCCTACCCCTCTACCTCCTCTTCTGCCTTTGCCACTTCCACCACCACGTCCTTCTCCTCCTCTGCCACCTCCACCTCCACCACCACCACCACCACCTCCACCACCACCACCATCTCCTCCTCCAACTCTACCTCCTCCACAACCTCCTCCTCCACCTCCACAAACACCTCCTTCACCACCTCCACATCCACCGCCTCCTCCTCTTTCTCTTCATCCTCCTCCTCCACCTCACATCCACCTCTCCCTCTGCAACTCCACCTCCGCCTCTGCCTCTGCCTCTTCCTCCTCATCCTCCACCACCACCAACACCACCACCTTCTAAACAACCTCCTCCTACACCTCCACCACCACCTCCACCTCTGCGAGCTCCTCCACGAGCTTCCTCACCCCCTCCTCCACCTCCACCCCATCCTCCTCCTCCTCCACCTCCTCCTCACACTCCTCCACCACCACCCGCTCCACTAACACCACTACCTCCTCCTTTGCCTCCGCTTCCACCACCTCCACCACCTCCTCCTCCTACTCCACCTTGACCACCACCTCCTCCACCTTCACCTCCTCCTCCACCACCTCCTCCTACTCCACCACCACCACCTCACCTCCTCCTCCACCACCTCCACCTCCACCTTCCCTCTCCCTCTCTCTCTCCCTCCACCTCCGCCTCCGCCTTCGCCTTCACCTCCACCTTCGCCTCATCACAAAACCTAAAAAAAATCAAAATTGCATATCATTTGATTCTCTTTATTTATAACACTTCATATTATTTCATTATATTTATTTAGAATACTTATTGATTCATTCTTTAGAGTGATAATTCAGATATCAATATATGCATGATAATATAACAAATAACATGTATAGAAATTTGCAATATAAATTAGTAATTATGAGAAGAACAATTTAATTAAAAAAAATTGTAACAATTACATAAATAATATCAAAAGTTGTTGACAAAAATCACACCCAAGTCAATGTTTATTTTTAATGTCCAAAACTATTTAAAATCAATATATTAATTATCCAAAATATTTAAAAAAGAAGATAAACAAAAAGCAGAATTACCATAGACATAAAATTTGGTAACATACAAACACAACACAACAAAACTTCATAAAACCTCCATTGGTCATAAGCGTTATTATTGTCGTGTTCCATCGTAACTTAGTGGAGGTTATTGTTATGTTATGGGTTCTATTTTCGTCATGGGAGCCCCTGCGGCTTGAGCTAAGAGTTTTTATTTTACAACATATTCAATGTTTTTCTCTCGGCAGTACATATATAATATAAAAGAAAAAAATCAAGAACTTGTGGTGTTGCATTTATATACTAAATAATTTGATTTTTCGTAAACTAATAATTTACTTTCTTAACAGTCACTCCATTGCCTGGAAATAAGAAATTAACCACATCAAGAAATTTTAAAATGCAGAAGAAGATCAAATACTTGATGAAAACCTGTATGGATGCATGAAGCAATTTGACAGCTTCCATGCGATTAGCCTAGCCTAGCCTACTCTAATGTACAATACACTACTCAATTCTAGAATATGTGAGGCTAGCCTACTCTAGCCTAGCTTATCCTAGTTTCGCCTACTCTTGTCTGTTTTAGCCTACTCTAGCCAAGCCTATGCTAGCGTAGCTGAGCGTAGCTTAGCCTAGCCTATTGTATCCTACTCTATCCTACCCTACAATAGATTAGCGTAGCCTAACCTGGCATATTTTAGCATAGCTTAGCCTAACCTACTCTTTCTTAGCCTAATTTAGTCAAGCCAACTCTAACCTAAATTAGCAAACTATATCCTATTCTAATGTAGCCTATTCTAGCCTACTCTAGCCTAGCTTACTCTAGCCTCGCCTAGCCTAGCCTACACTAGGACAACCTACACTAGCATAGCCTACCCTAGTGTAGCCTAATCTAGCCTAGCCTCACCTACACTAGCCTATCCTACTCTAGTCCAACCTACTCAAGCCTACTTTAGCCTAGCATACTATAGCCCATCCTAGCCAACCATAGCCTAACCTACCCTAGCCCACTCTTGTATTTTCTAAGCTACTTTGGCCTATTCTAGACTAACCTACTCTAGCCTAGGTTTGCCTACCATTTCCTAAGCTAACCTAGCTTAGCCTAGCCTAGTCTACTCTTCCTAGCTTAGCCTAACCTAGCGTACTCTAGCCTAGCTTAGTCTTGCTTAGCCTAACCTACTCTAGCCTAGCCTAGCCTTCTCTAACTTAGGCTACCCTACTCTACCCTAGCCTTACCTACTCTAGCATAGATTAGCCTAGCATACCCCACCCTAGTCTAGTGTCACCTACTCTAGCAAATCATGCTTTATCCTAGACAAGCCTGTCCTAGAATAATCTAGCCTAATCTATCCTCGCCTTGTCTACTCTAGCCTAGACTACTCTGGGCTAGCCTATTGTAGCCTAGACTACTCTAGCATAGAGTAGACTAACGTAACTTAGAGTAGCCAAGCATACTCTAGCCTAACCTAGCGTAACATAGCCTAGTATGGCCTACTTTAGCCTAACCTATTTTATTATAGCCTGCTCTGGCCTAGCTTACTCTATTGTATCCTAGCCTAGTTGGTCTACTCTAGCCTAGCCTAGCCTACTCTTTGCTAACATAGCATTGCATACGATATTCTAGCATAGCCTACTCTAACCTACCTTAGACGTTATCTTAATCTATCCTAGACTACCTTAGCCTAATTTATCATAGCCTTGACTACTATATTCTAACCTAACCTAGCCTAAACTACTCTAAACTAGATTAATCTAGAGTAGTTTACTCTACCTTCGCCTAACCTGGCCTACTTTGGCCTAGCATAACCTAGCCTTTCCTACTATAACTTACTGTTTCCTAGCCTAGCCTAGCCTAAGCTACTCTAGCTTAGGCTAGCATAGTCTAGGATAGTATGACCTATTGTAGTCTATCATAGCCTACTCTACTCTAGCCTAGTCGATACTAACCTTTTCTACCCTAGCCTAACCTACTCTAAACTAGTCTAGGCTTACCTACTATAGCCTAGCCAACCCAGTATAACTTATACTGATCTAGCCTTTTCTACTCTAGCCTAAATTATAATATCCTAGCCTCCTCTAGCCTAGCATACTCTACCCTATATTAGCCTACTCTTACTTCACCTCGCCTATCCTTATTTACACTATCCTAGCCTACTCTTGTCTAACGTGACCTACTCTTCCATATCCTACTAAGCATAGCCTACTCTACCCTACACTAGCCTACTCCACCATATGCTAGCCTACTCTAGCCTATATTAACTACTATATACTATCCTATTGTAGCGTAGCCTACCCTAGCCTAGCTTACTCTATTGTAAACTGACCTACTCTTACCTGACCTAGCCTAACCTTCTCTACACTATCCTAGCCTACTCTTACCTAACCTAACCTACTCTACCCTTTCTTTCGATAGCTTAACATTGCGTAGCTTAGCATAGCCTAGCCTAAGTGACTTTAGCTTACCCTAGCCTAGCCTAGTATAGTATGGCCTCTTGTAGACCATCCTAGCCTACCCTACTCTAGCCTACCCTACCCTACACTACTCTATCCTATCATAGAATAACCTTCTCTACCCTAGCCTGGCCCACTCTAGACTATCATAGGCTTACCTACTATAGCCTAGCCAATTCAGATTAGCCTAGATTAATCTAGCCTTGTCTACTCTAGCCCAGCCCACTACATCCTAGCCTAATCTAGCATAACCTCCTCTAACCTAGCCTACTCTTCCCTATACTAGAATACTCTTACCTAACCTAGACTAACCTTCTTTACACTATCCTAGCCTACTCTTCCCTATACTAGCATACTCTTACCTAACCTAGAGTAACCTTCTTTACACTATCGTAACCTACTCTTTCCTAACCTAACCTACTCTTGTGTAGCTTAGTTTTCCGCAACCTACTCTAGCCTAGCCTAGCCTACCCTATAGTAGCCTACTCTACCCTATAGTAATGTATTATATCCTAGCCTACTCCATCCTAGCCTACTCTAGCCTAACCTACTCTACCCTATACTAGCTTACTCTTACCTCACCTAGTATAACCTTCTTTACACTATCCTAGCCTACTCTTACTTAACCCAACGTACTCTACCCTTTCTTGCTATAGCTTAACTTTTCTTAGCATAGCCTAGCCTGAGCTATTCTAGCTTAGGCTAGGCTAGCTTAGCCTAGGATAGTATGTTCTGCTGTAGACTATCCTAGCCTACCCGACTATAGCCTAGCCTAGCCTAACCTTCTCTACCCTAGCCTAGCCTAGTCTAGTCTAGCCTAGGCTTACCTACTATAGCCTAGCCAACCCAGCATAGCCTAGACTAATCTAGCCTTGTCTACTTTAGTATAGCTTACTATATACTAGCCCACTCTGGCCTAGCCTAGCCTACTCTAGCCTAGCCTAGCCTACTCTACCCTATACTAGCCTAGCCTACTCTACCCTATACTAGCCTAGTCTTACGTGACCTAGCCTAGCCTACTCTTGCCTAACATAGCCTACTCTTTCCTAGCCTTACCCAATCTAACCTTTCCTAGCCTTTCCCAATCTAGCCTTTCCTAGCCTAGCTTACTCTAGCCTAGCCTCGCCTAGTCTACTCTAGGATAGCTTAAAATAGCCTAGCCTAGCCTAACCTACCCTGGCATTGCATGGACTAGCCTGAGCTAGACTAGCCTTTTGGACTAGCATAACCTAGACTAGCCTTTCCTACTCTAGCCTAAACTACCCTAGAGCAGTCTACTATATCATAGCTTACGTTAGCATTCTCTAGCCCACCCTAGCCTAGCCTAGACTATGCTACTCTAGTATAGCTTAGCCTAGCCTAGCCTAGCCTATCCTATGCTAGCCTAGATTACTCTAGCATAACGAAGCCTACTCTAGCCTAGCATACCCTAACCTAACCTAACCTAACATAACCTAGCCCAGCCTAACCTAACCTAGCCAAACCTAATCTACTCTACCTTAGTCTACTCTAGCCTAGCCTACTATGTTGTAGCCTACTCTAGCCTGGCCTAGCATACTCTTGCTTAACCTA
>APFE030792320.1:0-39316 GCA_000404065.3 Pinus taeda
GGCACTTGTGTGGCACTCTACCTTATATGGTGGAAAATGTCACCCATCATGTGGCCTTTACCACACCACCTAAGCCTAGGGCCCACCATTGAGGACGTCGACGTCAGCCTCCCTGCGATGAAGTCCATCGCACACACCTCTGAGGCCCCGACCCCAAACCTAGCCTGGGTCCCAACCCTCGACCTATCCTGGGTTTCGACCTTTGTCCTAGATATTGTCAAGATTCTGACTCCCAACAAAGGTCGGGCCCAACTGCTAGTAATTTTATCTAGCTAGAAAATGTTTATGAGGCTTCCCCGACCTTAGAAACTCCCGACCTAAAAGGTCTTGACCATCCCGACTTCTTGTACACTTAGTCAATTCTTGATTTTTAACATTCTTCCACTCTGATATGATTTCTCTAGTTTTTCTCTGAAGCTCTCAAGGTTTAAGAGAACAACTAAAAACCCAATCCACACCCTTTTCCAACTCGATTCAAATTATTTCTCCTACCTAACAATAACAAGGGGGGAAATTTCACAAATTATCACATATCGTGCCAGTGTAGCAACATGGAGCTTACACAAAACAATAATATAAAGGAATTTTATTTTTTATTTTTCAATAAAATTTTAACAGTCTCAACAAGCTTAAAACTAGACCTATAACTTCACTAAGACTCAAACCATATTTATGCCCCATGCATTCAGCATTTAGCAATACCAAACTACTATTCAAGTATGAATCAAATATGAGTTACGGAACGTGAATGAATACATATAATACAATAAACTTACGCAAGCATTTAACATATAGCTCAATAGAAGAGATTTATAAAATCCATAACACTCCTCAAATGGTTTTCTCCACAATCTTGACACTAATATGCTCCTTTCATCTTTTCATTCCCTGATTCTTGAGGTTCATTTCTACTAACTATGGAGTTTTGTTGAAGTTCATTATTGATGAAGTTATTAAACCTCCCACCCTTTCCTCCTTACTTATATCGTGAGATTATATGCCCTCCTTCTTTTCCTTTCTTCTTCTATTCAACCTGGACTTCGGTCTTATGCTTAGACTATTCATAGCAATGTTTAGTCTTTCAAATAACCTCCTCCATAGTCTTAGGTTTATCAAATTATATTATGTCTTGGTAATTCTTGTGGTAGTCCATAGCACTCCTCAAATGGTTTTCTTCAAATTCCTAACACTGATAGGCTATTGTCATCTTTTCATTCCAGGATTGCTGAGGTTCATTTTTGCTAACTATGGAGTTTTGTTGATGTTCATTGTTCATGATTTATTAAACCTTCCACCCTTTCCTCCTTGCTTATATCTTGAGGTTTTCTTCCCTCATCCTTTTCCTTTCTTCCTCCAGTCAGCCCAGACTTCATTCTTATGCTTATATTGTTCATAGTAGTATTTAGTCTTTTGAATAAGCTCTTATAGAGTCTTGGGTTCATCAAATTCTATTTTATTATGCTTGAGGTAATCCACTAACATGTTTTTGGATCCTGGCCTTCTCATCCTTAATGTAAGTTACATACCTTAGTAGCTCCAATAATTTGTTGGTGTTTTCTTCAGGTGTCATTTGCCCCAGTTTATGTTAATAGAACTTCTTGGCTTTGTTGTCATAATATTATTCAAACGGGTACTTTTCTCAAAAGTATTTTTCAAAGTTTCCCCATGTTAGATACATTTCCCTGATACCTTTTATATTATTGAAATCCTCCCACCATATATAAACCTTTCATTTCAGGCTAAAAATAGCCACCCTAGGTTTCATGTTCTTAGTATAGGCATGCAACTTGAAGTACTTATTAATTCCCAACATGAAAAATCCAAGCCTCTGCATCTTCTACTTACTTTACCTCTCCATCAAAGGTTGGGGGTTATTCTTTCTTGAACTCTTCTTTCATGGGAGAATTTATACTCTTCCTTTGATGATATATGGAGGTTTCATTGTCTAATGATTAGTTAGGATTGCTTAATCCTATTTCCATAGAGTTGAGAAATTTTCTTCCTCCTTCTGCATGTCTTCTCCTCTTTCTTGATTGGCTTCCCTCTTCTTTCTTATCATCCAATTTGTAACTTTGGATCTATGATAGAATATCCTTAGGAATGTTCTTATCGTGATGGCTAAAACCAACCTATTTTTGTCTTTTTCTTTGTAATTTTGATCAATTTTGCAAAAATGGATCATTTACTTCTACTTGTTCTCTAACAATATTCTTAGTGTCTTCCTTTCAGCTTCTTCTCTCATCTCTTAGAATTATAAGTGTGTCATTGATTTCAGGAGTGTCTTCCTTGCAGATTCTTATTTAAACTCTTAGAATTCTAAGTGTGTCATTGAGTTCAAGAGTGTCTTCCTTTTTCATCTTCACAATTATCGCCTCTTTGGGACATTGCAGGGTCCTATTCATACCATGTTGTTCAATTTTTTTGCTCATTCTTTCCCTTCCTTACTGTATTTTGATGCACGTATTTTTATTTTTATACACACAATGATGTTAGCCAACTAGAAATAACATGAAATTAACATGGGTACTCATCCCATTGGTCTATGTAAATCTTTAAGTATCAAACCTCTCTTAACATGTAATCATATTCAATCAACAATTAATACAACAATGCATTATAGTATTATATAATTGGCATAAAGAGAATAGTAATCAGATCAAGCATATCATGCATATCAATCAATAATCTATTGTGTGCATGTGAGCCTCTTCAAGTCTAGTGTCTAAACTAGATGGTCTGATACCAGTTTGTAACATATCCCCCTTACACCCCATAGCCCACACTAAGGATATAAGGAAGTAGTTACTATGATGACCCAACATCCAATGTTTAGTTATGGAAATGGGGTCATAAAATCCCTCATTTTTCGATCTTATCTAAATCACATACCCTCACCATCATCACAACCAAATCATAATGATATTTCTGTTGATATAAGTTTTACCTAAATCTGACTCTCATATCACAAGTTATGGCCATTTAAAGTTTTCCCCAACAAAACCCTAGCCATGTTAGCAAGATTTCTACCACATGGTACTTTTGTGTTGCTCCACCTTATCCAGTGGACCACATCACCTACCATGTCACCTTTTTCATGCCACCTAAGCCTAGGGCCTACCATTCAGGAAGTTGGGGTCAACCTACCTGAAATTAAATCCATCATGCATAGCTACGAGGCCCCAAACCCCAACCTGGATTAGGTCTCGACCTCTGACCCCCGACCAGGTCTGGGTCCCAACCTCTATCGTGAGATATCACCAAGGTCTCTACTCCTGACTAATTTTTAGCTTGACCGCTAGTTAGGACATCCAACTAGCAAAATTTTATGAGGTTTCCTTGACCTAAAAAGGTCTTAGCCATCCTGACTTCTTGTACACTTAATCAACTCTTTTTATTTTTAACATTCATCCACTCTAATATGATTTCTCAAGTTTTTCCTTGATTCTCTTAGGGCTTAAGAGCACAAATTAAAACCAAGTTCACACCCTTGTCCAGCATGATTCAAAGGCTTTCTCCTACCTAACAATAACAAGGGGGGGAATTACCCAAATTATCACATATCGCACCAGTATAAAAACATAGAGCTTACACAAAACAATAATGTAAAGGAATTTAATTTATTTTTTGTCAACAAACATTTAATAGTCTTATCAGGCTTAAAACCAGGCCTATAACTTCACTAAGACAAACCATATGTATGAGCTACACATTCACATTTAACAACACCAACAGTCTTACATTTGACACACAATTTGAGTATGAATCAAATATGAGTCACAGAACCTACATGACTGCATATAACACAATTAATTTATGCAAACATTCAAATAATTTAACTTGTAGCTCACTAGTAGATATTTATGAAATCCATAGATCATTTCAAGGAAAATTCAACCAATTGGTTTCATGTACTAATTTCTACAAACATGCAATAATCCATAGAACTATATATATATTAACTTTGGTAATACATAGTCCTTAATATCATAGCTTTCATCTAAAGGCACTCATCTACACTCAATCCATCTATCAATGTAGTAAACACATATTTTTTGTCTACGTGCAATAAAAAATAAATTCCCAAGTATTAAGCTTATAGATGCATGATAGAAAATTCATCAACATAACCATAAGATAGTCAAGAATTTGACCAATAACATCCATGCACCAACATTATACTGCAATGTAATATTATTCAAATTTACATACATTCACAGAGAACTTCTTTAATTCCATAGCTCTTGACTAAGAGCATTTCATGAGAAATTCATAAATAGGGCAAACTAAAGGTGGGACTTCAATTTTCCACCCAACCATAGACCTAATATAGCCGAAGTTACTTACAAAAGTCACCACTGAGCCAAATACATGATCTAAGGGGAAATTTTCTTTTCAGTAGCCTCAGGTGGAAGTCATCTTCGGATACACAAAGGACAGGAAATACATATGGCAGTGGGTGGTTTGTCAATTAGTCAAGCACAATAAAATTCATGGTAATGGGTGGTCTATTAGTTGTGTCAAGCACTGAATGAGTCGTTTATCATCCCACAACAAGAACCCTAGGTGGTTTATCAGTGGTGTCAAGCACTCAACGAGAAATTAACAATTCGCAGCAAGCACCCTTTTGCATGTGGTTCATCAAACCTAGAAAGAAACCTGGGTGGTTTATTAGCATTTCAAGCACTCAATGAGTGGATTATCATCCCATAATAAGAACCCATCATATTTCCCCTTTTATTTTCTTTCTCTTAAAGTCACAATTACCTCTTTCAGGGAATCCCAATACCTCAACTCATAATTCTTTCCAGCTTTACTCACGATCTCAAACAAGAAGAGGTCCAACCCCACATTTTTGTGTATTTCCCTTTTTATCATTTCCTTGGGGGTCTCTTCATATAACTCTTGGCCTCTTCCTCATCTTTTCCTAATTATTTCCACCATAAGAGTTAATTTAAGGTTCCAACTAACCCCACTTGGTTTGTCTTTCCTCTTCCCTCTTAGATCAGGGATTTGTGGTCCCACACTTTAGGTCATTACATAAAAACATAGTCTTGTATAATTCAGAGTATCATTATCTTACAAAATCAGGGGAAAAAGTACCAAGGGTGTCACACATACTTCATTTTGGGCATGAAAATTAAACAAGATCAGGCAAAGAGGAGGCTTTGTTTAAATTAGAGGAAGGATGTCAAGGCAATATTACATAGATTTAATATGCAGGATGGTAAACCAGTGAAGGTTCATATTCATACACGTTTAAAGTTAACTGCAAAATAGTGACCCAAGACACAAGAAGAAGAAGAGGACATGTCATGCGTTCCTTAAGCAAGTGAATTTGGTACTTTGATGTATGTAATGGTTTATACAAGGCTATACATTACACATGCAGTGCGAGTATGAACAGATTTATGTCTAAGCCAGGGAAGGAGCATTGGACAACATTAAATCAGGTTTTCAGGTATCTGTGTTTCACTAGTGATTATGGTTTGTGCTACCAAGGGAGACCAAAATTGGACAGGTTGTTAGACATACATGGCTTTGTTGATGAATATTGGGCTGGATATTTGGATCAAAGAATATCTACAAGTGGGTATGTGTTAAACCTATCTAGATGAGCAATTAGTTGAATGAATAAGAGATAATTTCTAGTGTCACTTTCAACTACAGACGTTGAAAACATGGAAACCACTCATGCAATTAAGGAATAATTTTGGTTGTAGAGTATATGCTCAGATATGGGGTTGGTACAACATGCTATAAGGATAGAACTTTCTTATCATTTGAATACAAAGCATATTGATGTTTAGTATGACTTTGTGAGGGATATTTTTTAATACAAAAAGGTGTTGTTGGTAAAGGTGGAGATTTTGAAGGATGTTGCATGTGCATTGAGAAATTCTGTGAGCAGTGAGAAGTTTTCTTGATGTAGAGAATCAATGGGAATTGAGACCCTAAACCGACGATCACGTACTCTTACAACCACCTATGTGAAAATAAAAGAACAAGTAGGAGAATGTTGGGTATGTGTTATTTTCTTTGCATGACTAGCTCCAGGTGGAAACACTTGCACCCACTCGTGGTGGGGCAGACCTAACCATAGTTTTGCACGTGATTTTGTGCATGGTTTTATGCATGATGGTTATTCCCATGGTATTTTGTAGATCCAGTCAAGGGAACTATGGTTATGTTATAATCCAGGGTTAATCAATTAGGGATTTATGATTGCTTCATCATGTATATAATGTATTGTAACATTGAAATGAATATAATGAAATTCAATTTGGTTTCCCCTGGCTTTAGGTTCTAGAAGGAAAATATATGTGTATATTTTTTTTTCTCACCGTTCTATATTTTATTTTCTTTAAGAATTCATTTCCACATAATTTTTTTACAACGTTAAAACCTTTATTTGATATAAAAGTAGATTTTGCCTCAAGGTGATGCCTTTTCAACTGGACTATTTTTCTCGGGCCTGTGGTATACCCTATTACAGTGGAATATCTATGAGATTGATTCTTGTGGTGAAAGATAATGATGAACAATGGAAAGATAGAGATCGATAAATTCAACTAATAGAGTTTTAATCTATGGAAGCTCAAAATGAAGGATTTGTTGGTGGATAAAAATTAGTGGATCATGGTGGGTCCAGGTAAAAAAAAATAACAATGTCGACAGATGACTATAGTGAAATATTTGTGGGAAAAGTTAATTATTGTGTAATATTCTAATTCCCTAGTAAATAAATTGTTCTTGTGGAATAAGTTGTATAATGTGAGGATGAGGGACAGAGACTCAGTGACAGAGCATACGAATGCCTTCAATATTGAGGTAAGTTAGTTATTATCTATTGATATTAATATTTCCAATGAGGATAAGTGCATTAGTTTATTGTGTTCTCTACCAAACTCATGGGATATTCTGGTTGTTCCCATAGCTAGTAACACAATTACATTAAAATTTGATGAAACAGTCTCATCCTCGTTGTCAAACGATGTGAGATAGAAAAACATGGAGAACTATAAAAAATATGCCTTGTCTATAGGAGGATGGTCCTAGAAAATAAATAGATATAATTCCTCAAGTGAGAGATTTAAATCTAAAGAGAGATATAAATGTCCAGGAAAATTTGTAAAGGTATTGCTGGAAATGCAGAAAAGAAGGGAACTAAAAAAATAACAATAGATCTAAAACTCTTCAGAAAGGAAAGGTATTTGATGATTCTCCTTCTACAAAGGCAAGAACCACCTCAAATGAAGGTGTTTATGTGTAGTTGGCTTCTTCAATTACACATTTTGATCATGTGGCATAGTTGATTGACTAAGCTGCATCATTTCATATGACTCCCCATAGGAAGTGGTTCTACGAATATGAGAAATATAGTTGTAGTGATGTCATCATAAGTGATGAAAGGAAGACGAAAATCATAGGACAAGGAAAAGTCAAGTTATAGCTGATAGATGGAAGGATTAAAACACTTCCTAGTATTATGGCCAGAAATCCAATTTTTGTAAGCAAGATGGATGATGCAAGTGTAAAGAGAGTGTTCGAGAAAGTTGCAAGATTGTTTGAGGAGAATTGGTGTTGATGTAGGGATTTTATATGGGAACTCTATACAAGATTCTATGCAGTATTTTTATTAATGGGTGCAATAGTTCTGTTGTTCTCGAAAGTGGAGCAGAAAATCTTGTAGTCTCAAATGAAAATATGTAATATCCCTTTTCCGGGATATCCCTCAAACCCAAGCAAACTTCAACCAAATATGTACAAATGATATAGTAACCGGGAAGCTCAAAGAGATAAAAATAACAGTGGTGCAACATATAATAATGTAAACATGGAATATAAGCAGATACTCAAGAAATACTAAGCCATTTTATTACACTGAGTAATGGAAAGAGTACAGGAGGTGATCGAAAATATAGCACCTTGACTTGCACAAGGCAAGTGGAGAAATACACCTAGAATAGTAAAGAAATGGCCTCTCTCTGAACTGCGTCCAAGCTACTGGAGAACTGTTGTGCTGTTGTTACTACATGAAATCAAGTGAGGATTTGGGGTTGTTCTTCTCCTTAGAAAATGCTGAAACTCTGGAATCAGCCTCTGCTCAATAAACCCAGAAAAACCCAGAAAGCTTTTCTGAAATAGCTAACCCCTGAAAATCACCCCCTTAAGGATCTATGCAATCCCTCAAGGCTTTGTGTTTCCATTGAATAAAACCCTCAAAACCTCTGCCCGAAACTCTGCCAAAATCCTCCAATATTTAAGGGATGATCCCTTGCTCAATCTCCCAGCTCAAATCCTACACAAAACCACAATCCAGAACTCCTCTCGAAATGAACTGTGTCCCTCTCTCAAGACTGCACAGTCATCAAAAATGCCCAATTCCTCAACTCCAAAGATAAATCCTCCTACAAAATACTACTGAAAACTACCTTTCCCAAGCAGGCACTCGAAGTCCCCTGGGGCTAAGGTGAGATCTCTGAACAGAGACACTCGATGCACTAAACAGTGCTGCAGACAGGCTAAATAGCCAGTGTGCTCTAAGTCGAAGTGACTAGCTCAAATGCACATAATCGAATGCCAAAATGAGGAGGCTCCTCTCTCCTCTATAGCATTGGCCTATCTCAACCCTAAGGCCCACCTCCTCCATTGTAACCTCCCTCTTGCCACGTGCTCCTATCCATCTGCACAATCCCTTCAAGTGTCTACGTGGGCCCCTCCTCTACGTGGTCCTTTGGCCCCCTTGGCTCCCCTTTTAAGTCACAAAATTGTGCTACTAGGGAGTGACTTTATTCAAAAAGTGAGTTATGTCCCCCCTTTTCTCACCTTTTTATTTATTAATAATTATAGAGGCAAAATTGAGAAAAATCGAATATTCCAATTAGCCATGGCTAATTAGGAATATTACAGTCTCCCCCGGCAAAATGTTGCTTGTCCTCAAGCAACTAAAGTGATGGATGCTGCAAAATTTTCTCACTCTCCCAAGTGGCATCCTCATCCGGTAAATTCTTCCACCTCACCAAGAATTCCCGGACCGTCCTACTCCGCAACTCCCTCTCCCTAGTATCAATAATAGCCACTGGCTGCAACACCAAATGCCCCTCATCATCCATGGGTGGTAGCTCATCTGTCACTATCACATGTTGTCCCAATGCCTTCTTCAGACATGATACATGAAAGAAATTATGAATCTTGCTGCCTTGGGGCAACTCTAACTCATACACAACCTGTCCAATCCTGCATATCACCCTATATGGCCCATAAAAGCGGGGCTTGAACTTCTCATCTCCCTTCTGCTTCAGTGATGACTGTCGGTATGGCTTTAATCATAGGTAGACCAAGTCCCCTACCTCAAACTGTCTCTCCACCCGACCCCTGTCAGCATACATCTTCTACTCGTTCTGCGCTGTAGCCATATTATCCTTGAGAGCTCGGAGAATATCCTGACTCTCTTGCATCCAAATCTTGGCTCTTGGAGCCTTGATAGCACCAAACATCACGTCAGCTAAAGATAAAGGATGATATCCATACAAAGGATAGAATGGTGACATACCGATGGACATGTGATGTGTAGTGTTGTCGCAATACTCCCCCAGATGCAGCCACTTCAGCGATGCTCACTGTTGCCCACTGACATAATTACGCAAGTAGTCCTCTAGCCACTTGTTAACTATCTCAGTCTGCCCATTTTTCTGTGGGTGATAACTGGTACTCGGTGTCAACTCCATCCCCACCAACTGGAAAAGCTCCTGCCAAAATCCGCCCATCAAATGGTTGTCTCTGTCACTGGTGATGGTCTTAGGAAGACCATGTAACCTGAAGACCTCTATGAAGAACAACTCGGCCACCTATGCTACTATGTAGTGTGCGGATACGGCGAAAAAATACTTTGGCAGTCAATCAATGAAGACAAAGATGCAATCCTTTCCCTGTACCATGGGCAACCATGTGATGAAGTCCATCGAAATACACTCCCATTTCCCCTGTAGAATGGGAAGAGGCTGTAATAATCCTGTGGGATGGTTCATCTCCCCCTTGTTCGTCTGGCAAACATCACACTCCCGGACATGCTAGAGTACGTCCTCCTTGAGGCCCTTCCATGAGATCCTCTCTCTAATGGCCCTGTAGGTTTTGGTAAACCCCTGATGGCCAAACAACAGTGAATCATGTGATGCCTGAAGTATCTTCTTCTTGAGCTGAGACTCCTCAGTCAAGAAGATCCGATCCCTATAGTAGATGATCTCATCGACCACCTTGTACCTATCATCTGCCACCTATCCATCCAGAACCTCACATGCAAATCTGTCCTTGGAGTACTCTACTAAGAGTCGAGCCCTCCAGTCTGTGTCCAAGCTCATAAGAGACAACGTGGCTGGTCTATGTGAAAGGGCATCTACTACCACATTTTTCTTACCCTTGACATACTCAATGTCAAATTCATATGGTTGGATCTTACTGATCCACTTTTGCTGCCTCTCCTGTAGCTGCTTCTGCTCCAAAAGGAACCTGAGGCTGTTGTGATCAGTCCTCACCCTGAACCTGTTACCCACTAAATACTACCAAAACTTGGCCAATGCATGCATGATGGCCAGCATCTCCTTGTCATATATAGAATACAACCTCTTGTGCAGAAGGAGCTTCTGGCTCTCAAAGGCTATAGGGTGACCTCCCTGCATCAACATTGCGTCGATCCCCTCTCTCAACGCATCACACTCCAAAACAAATGGTTGCATAAGATCTGGGAATGCAAGCACTGGGCAGCTACTCACAACCTCCTTAAACCTATCAAAGGCTCGTTGTGTTGTATCTAACCAATTGAATGCCCCCTTCCTCGTCAGATCTATCAGGGTTACAGCAAGCTGTGAGAAACTCTTAACGAACTTCCGGTAGTAAGTACAAATGCCAATGAATCCTCGAAGTTTTGTCACGTTCCTCGACTCCGGCCAATCTCTGATGGCCCTGATATTCTCCTCGTGGACCCTCACTTTTTCCACCCCTATGATGTGTCCCAAGTAAAACATCTCCATCAACCCAAACTCACACTTGGAGAGCTTGGCATAGAACTACTGCTCCTCCAAGATGTGCAATACTATCTCAATGTGCTGGAGATGATCCTCCCAAGTCCTGCTGTAAATGAGGATATCATCAAAGAACACCAACACAAACTTCCTTAAGTGACTACGGTAGATGTGATTCATGCAAGACTGGAATGTAGCTGGGGCATTGGTCAGCCCGAAGGGCATCACCAAAAACTCAAAGTGCCCATAGTGACACCTAAAGGTGGTCTTGGGAATATCCTGCTCCCTCACACGAATCTGATGGTACCTAGATCTCAAATCAATCTTTGAGAAGAACCGTGCTCCTCTCAACTCATCCATAAACTCATCTGTCCTAGGTATGGGGTACCTGCTCTTCAGGGTCTTCTTGTTCAGGGCCCTGTAGTCAATGCACATCCGCAATGTGTCATCCATCTTCTTCACCAACACCACGGAAGAAGCAAAAGGACTCGTGCTCAGTCGAATGTGCCCAAGAGCCAACAACTCTTGAATGGCCCACTCAATCTCATCCCGATAGGCCTTGGGATGCCTATGGGGGTAGTAATCACTGCCTGTATGCCCTACTCAAGCTCAATGGTGTGCTCAAACGCCCGATCCAGTGGCTGTCCTGGTGGAATCTCCCCAAACACCATGGCATACTAGTTAAGGATGGACTCTATCTCTGGGTGAACCATCTGCCTTGTAGTCCCCACCTCTGATTCATGTAGCTCCACTACCCACTCTACGTCTCCCTTATGGAAGACAGCCTCCATCCAATGAGCCGAGACAGTCTGAGGTGGATATGTGTGTTGTCCCCATATCTTCTCATGCCTCCCTATCTTCTCATCATCCCACTCCATCTCTAAGGCCTTCCAATCTGTTGTGACCTTCCCTAGAGTGATAAGCCACTGAACACCCAGTACCATGTTGGTGTCTGGAATATTGACCACGAAAAAGTGGTCAGTCATTGTGTAGGTGCCCATCATCACTGATAACTCTAGGACATAACAAGCACACACCATGGTCTGATCTCCTGGGACCAAAAATGAAAATCCATCGAAGCTCTTTGTTTGTATACCTCTCCGCTCAACCATTTGTGCATCAGTTATGGGTTGCCCCACTGTCAACCAAAACTGATACTCGCTGGCCATGTATTGCCCCTCATACGTGCAGCATCAAATACTTGGGAACTCCTCGCAATGCTGCAAGGGCCCCTCCGGTAGTGCAAAAGCTACACCACCTGCTTCTAGTGGTGGAGGTGGAAAAGGATCCTACGTGGCATGACTATCTCCTACCTCCACATCATCCTCATCATCCTCTTCCTCACTACTCTCGGAGAAGACCTCAATAAAATGTGCTTTGCCAGTAGCACATCTATGTCCCAGTGCCCACGGCTCCTGATAGGTAAAGCACAACTGCTTCTTCTTCAGCTCCCTCCTGGCATCATCATCAATTTGTGCTCATCCTGTATTCCCCTTTGGAGGTGAAATCCTCACGACCTTCCCCTTAGACTAGAAATCCTGTCTCTGGGGGTAAGATGTCCAGGTCCTAGGTAAGGCATCTTGTAAGTCCCGGGTCCTGCTGATAGTATCCTGGAGTGTGGCTAGTCTAGTGGCTTTGACTAGACCCCGAAGTGGCTCTGCTAACCCCTCAACGCACATGTAGATCCTTCATGTTGTGGATAGATCTGGCACCATCACTGAAACCCTCAAGAAATCTGCAATGTAGGTCTTTGGGCTTCCGGTCTGTTTGAGCCTCGTCAGCTCAACAAAGTGTTGTTCCAGATCCCTCCGGTCAAACCTCTCCATCAATCTCCTGGTGAACTCGACATACGTCATCATTGTGGAGTGTCCGAGTGTAACCATCCCATGGAACCACCAGTCCTGGGCCTCACCATCCAAATGTAATGTCACCACCTTGATGGCCTCTATCTCCGACATCTAGTTAAGCTGGAAATAGATGTCTAACTTCTCCACCCAAGACCTTATCGAACTGTTTGATGAACCATCAAACGTAGGCAAGTGGAATATGCTAGCTGTGCAGTGAGTGTCCCCATCATGATAATGCTGAAATCCTCTGTGATGGTCGCAGGGTCTACTGTCCCGCTAGAGTTGAATAAAGTCTCTAAATGAGAGAGCGTCCCTGAACTCCTACCTATCAGCCTAGTACTCTGCAAAATAATCGACCATATGAACAGGCTCTGCCTCCTGCTGGGCTCTGACCCTAGTGTTTGCTCCTGAGGAAAGTGGGCATGGTAGAGTGGGTAGGGGCACGTGAGGCCATCTGCTGAGTACTATCACACAGAGCGGCACCCTGCTTTGGAAAATGGTGGGATGTGCCCAATCCCTCACCAACCTAGAAAACCTGTGGGTTCTCACGCTGCCTAGCCTCTACTGCTATGAACATCTGCCCCATCACCTCGATCTGCCTTGATAGATCCTGCACTGATTTGAGGAGCATGTCTGTAAATATCTTCCCATCCTCATCTGCCATCGGATCCTCCTACTCTACATCCACCACAGGCTCCTCCTATTCTGCGTCCACCACCCAAACACAATCTCCCTCTCCGTAGGTGTTCTCCAACCTATGCTTAGTATCTCTATATTTCCTACCTCTATAACAGATGTAGGGTTTCTCCCTTGGTGTCATGGACTGCTAGCTCCACACGCTGAGCCAGATCTATGCTTTGATACCACTGCAATATCCATTTTCCGGGATATCCCTCAAACCCAATCAAACTCCAACCAAATACGTACAAATGATATATTAACCGAGAAGCTCAAAGAGATAAAAATAACAGTGGTGCCATGTATAATAATGTAAACATGGAATATAAGCAGATACTCAAGAAATGCAGAGAGAAATGCTAAGCCATTTTATTATACTAAGTAATGGAAAGAGTACAGGAGGTGATCGGAAAGATAACAGCTCGACTTGCACAAGGCAAGTGAAGCAATACACCCAGAATAGTAAAGAAATGGCCTCTCTCTGAACTGCATCCAAGTTGTTGGAGAACTACTGTGCTACTGCTACTACATGAAATAAAGTGAGTATTTGGGGTTGTTTCCCTCCTTATAAAATTTTGAAACTCTGGAATCAGCCTCTACTCAATAAACCCAGAAAAACTTAGAAAGCATTTCTGAAATAGCTGACCCCCGAAAATTACCCCCTTGAGGATCTATGCAATCCCTCAAGGCTCTGCGCTGCCACTGAATAGAACCCTCCAAAACTCTGCCTGAAACTCTGCCAAAATCCTCCAATATGCAAGGGTTCATCCCTTGCTCAATCTCCCAGCTCAAATCGTACACAAAACCCCAATCCGAAACTCCTCTCAAAATGAACTGTGTCCCTCTCTCAAGACTACGCAATCATCAAAAATGCCCAGTTCCTCCTCAACTCCAAAGATCAATCCTCCTACAAAATACTGTTGAAAACTACCTTGCCCAAGCAAGCACTCGAAGTCCCCCAGGGCTAAGGGTTAGATCTCCGAACGAAGACACTCGATGCACTAAATTGTGCTGCAGACAGGCTAAATAGCCGGCGTGCTCTAAGTCGAAGTGACTAGCTCAAATGCACATAATAAAATGCCAAAATGAGGAGGATCCTCTCTCCTTTATAGCGTTGGCCTATCTCAACCCTAAGGCCTACCTCCTCCAACGTAGCCTCCCCTTGCCACGTGCTCCTATCCATCTGCGCAGTCCCTCCAAGTGTCTACTTGGGCCCCTCCTCTACGTGGTCCTTTGGTCCCCTTGGCTCCCCTTTTAAGTCACAACGTTGTGCTACTAGGGAGTGACTTTATTCAAAAAGTGATTTATGTCCCCCCTTTTCTCACCTTTTTATTTATTAATAACTATAGAAGGAAAAATTGATCAAAATCGAATATTCCAATTACCCATGGCTAATTAGGAATATTACAAAATATTATGTTGTGGCATCAAAGACCAAGAACATAGTGGAGAGAAGGGCCTTTATGTACTACATGGTAATGGTATAGTAGAAGTTTTTTTCACTCCTAGAGACAACCCTCGGGTTGAGGAAAAGGGTCAGTGCATGGGACATCTTAAAGTCTTTTGAAGATGTATCATTGTTGCTCAAAAGTTAAATATAGAAAGATTTAATTATGGTTCAATAATTTCACTCAGAGACCATACACACATTGACATATTTCATTCCAAATAATTAAAGTTTCGGCATGGTGGCCTGCACACAGATAATGAAGCTTCTTTAGCTAGTATAGGTGTGGGAAGAGATAACATAAGGAACCTAGTGTGGAGGGTTAGAAATAGAATCATTTGCACTAAACTTTAACATAACAATGTATATAAAAGGAAATGAAATTAGAAACCATGGAGCGCATTTTAAGGCTTTCAATCTTACATCTACATGTACCATCTTCCATGACATGACATAGATAAATATGTCATACAATGTTGATTTCCAGCATCTAAAATTACACAATTTCTAAGAGGAAAGAATGAAATATAAAATGGTAAACAAATACTAGAACACATACTCCACATATCATTCTTTGGAATCACCAAAATCTTCTTCATTAATCTTTAATAACAACATATATGTTATAACACCTCAAAAGTTGCAAAACTTGTAGAATATTGTAGCCTCTTAGCATGAAAATCAAACCCTTACAAATGAGTTCCTCTTCCCTCTTATAGGAAAAGTCCTAACAAAAAAAGTTAAAAATATCATATAGAGTGATATTTGTCTAACTAATTAGTTGTGTGAGTGTACCAAAGGCCTAAATGTTCTAATCATTACATAACAACTTGATTCTTTTCTTGAAAAATAAAATATTTCTAAAATTTCTAAAATCACAGAGATATGATATGATTTCAAATCAGAAGAGATCTTCAATGTTGGCTCGCTTGATCCTTCGAAGTGGACCCATGCTCCACTACCTAGACTCATAGTAGGTTAACCAGCTAGCTACATCTTTGTCATAGAATCAGGTTTGGTACAGGAGTCTGGATAAGGGTACTATTGGCCATCCTTATATTCATGAGCTCAGTGTAATTTTTCCTAACATGAACAAGGTATTCATGAGCCATAGAATCTTGAAGTATCTTTGTAGGTAGTTCACTATGGTGATGCCTATGAGGGTGGAAGTCTTCTCATCTGATGATTCCACCTTGATTTTGGCCTCAATTAACAATTTCACATACCAATCTGACTGTAGTAGTTGTCCTTACAAATCCCAACATCTAGGTGACCCTGCTATAGTCCTTTGGTAGAAATTAGAGTTGAATGTTGCAACTAACTTTGCCAGCTCATTCAAACACATTTCATCCCTATCCCGCACTTCCTTCTTCTTGATCACTTTGGTGAATTATATGATCACACTCGTCTTGTCAAAAATGTTTATGTCCCTCAATTCATCAGCTTATTTCTCATTTAGGAGCTTGATGAACTTCCCAGAAATGTTGGCATTCATAGCATTCTCCTCTTTGGCTAAAAAGACAGAGAATTGAGTGGTTTTTACTGTCGATTTCTATTCTGCAACTAGTTTCATATGTTCCCATATTTTCCTTATTTTGGAGATGATATCATCCCATATTACCTACCTAGCCTCGATAAGGACCATGTTTCCCTTCAACATATTCTTCAGTTTTTTTTTCTCATATTGTTGTAGAATTTTCTCTACAAATCAGCTAGCTCACTGATATCATGTAGAAACTTTCCCACCTATAGATCACCTAGTAATACAATGTACTAAAGCAAAACACTTGATCTACTTCTACAAACAATTTAGCGGAAGCTTAATCAACCATAAGCAACATCAATAAGAACACATATAACTGATAAGAAGGAATCAATCACACATAACACAGATGAATTTACCCGGGGAAAGCACCTGCCTAAAACCCCATCTCTGTATTATCATACAAGTGGAAATATAGTTCGGATTACACAAAGCCTTAACTAGGAATTTATCCAGTTCTCAATAAAATCCCTATGTTACTCATAGACAATAAAAGGCTTCCCACAAACCATCTCATCTACCCTCCAAGCCTCCTATTTCCTTTTGCAATTTCCTTGGGGTCCAGTGATGTCACATGTGTGAATTGGCCTCTTCACACACTCACTAACCTCTAATCTAACTGTACAAACTTGAAGGAGATAAATCCTCATCATGGATGAGCTTCCTTTATAGGAAAAATATTCATCCAACTGATAGTACACTATCCCTTCACTTATCTCAACTGGGTCTCTGATAGAACTAACGTGCATCAGTTATCCATGCGTGAATACACAATTACCTGAAAATAAAAGTTGTCACATGCATGCAAGCTTCAACAAACTGTATCTCGTTAATTTAACAACTTGTTAAATTAATCTAAATGAACTTGACTAAGTTAAACTAAGTCAACTGATCCTCTCAATATAGAACTCATCCTTAATCCCTCAATCAGTGGAGCAAATCAAGGACACATTCCCCAATCAGTGCAGAAATTATTGCATGTTCTAGCAAAGACTTCAAGTTTGATTTTCCTTAACTAATTAAATCATGGAGAATTAATTAATTAATATTCAAACTGCTAGTAAGACCAAATTCGAATTTTACTTCCTATTTTAGACCAGTGACTGTCTGAAAAATAGTAGTCCAACTTAAACTGCTAAAAATAGAACTTCTATTTTTAGCACTTCCATTTTTCATTCCATGTTTCCCAATCCAACACTTATGCCAAAACTTCTATTTTTAGCAGTGCTATTTTAACACTTCTATTTTTAGCAAATTCTTGTTGCCAATTTTCAACACCCCCTCTCAACAAGAAAGGCTTCCTCTCAAACCAAATCTTGTACCTATGGAATGTTCTGCATGCAACACATCTACCAAGTGTGGTTGCTCCAGCAACTCTCGAAACAAAAAAACTCCCAACTAACCACTCTGTTGGGCTAGAAACATACTCTGGTGCTGAAGCTCTACCTACTGCTGCAAGTGCTCCCTCTCTGATCTCTATGCTACTACAACATCTCCATGCATCTCACACCATTGCGCCCTTCTCTATGCTACCCTGCACAGTGCAACACACTTGTGCCTCTCGCGCTATAGCATGCATGCTCTGCGTTGTCCTGGGATTCCCTACATTGTAGCTCTCTTTGTCACTCCATCTACATATTTCTCTACCCAATCAATCAGTTCCTACTACTCCACATCTGGGCTCCCATAGCAAGGTCTCATCCAAGAGGTTGGGTACCTCAAGGATCCCGCCCCTCCTCCATGGGACAATCACTCCACATCGCCCCACCTCCTACCTAGAGGTACGGCTGCATGTGATCCCTCTGCCCACCTGGCTTGAAGTTTCCCCCTACTGGAGGTCTCTGCATGAGTAGATGTCTCTACTCAATCTCCTTCAGCTTCCCCTGTTGTGGCTACTCCACAACCTCTTGAAGTTGTTGCACCAATCGTGGCTCCTCCACAATTGTCTCAAACTTCTTCTGGTGTTGCATGTTGAGAGGTAATATACTCTCCCTCTCAACCACCAAGTCTCTAACCTTTGCCTTGCTCCTTAAGGCTTTGCATGCATCTTGTACCTCAAGTGATACATGTTCTTGGCTAGCACACTAATCTATTTCCACTTTCCCGTCGTCCTGAAATTTTCTAGAAAAAGAGTTGATTTTAAATCAGTGATATCTCTCTCATCCAAACTCTGATTCAACTGATTTTTTTTATTTTTTTTGGGTATTTTTCCGCAAGAAAACCAAATCTGCTATTTATTTCTGAAAATTGTGACCAGAAATTTTTAGATCTTCTCTGCAAAATCTTGACCCAAAACTCAAAACTTTGAAATCTCCTCTCAGTATATTGTTCTCTCCTTGATCACATGTGCTTCGATACCATGTAGAATTTTTTCTACAAATCAGCTAGCTCACTGATATCATGTAGAAATTTTCTCACCTGTAGATCACCTAGTAATGCAATGTACTAAAGAAAAACACTTGATCTACTTCTACAAAAAAAATAGTGGAAGCTTAATCAACCATGATCAACATCAATAAGAACACATATAACTAATAAGAAGGAATCAATCAGACATAATACAGAAGAATTTACCTGGGGAAAACACATGCCTAAAACCCCATCTCTGCATTATCATACAAGTGGAAATATAGTTTGGATTTCACAAAGCCTTAGCTTGGAAGCTATCCAGCTCTTAGTACAATCCCTCTACTTCTCATAGACAGTTAAAGGCTTCTCACAAACCTTCTCCTTTGCCCTCCAAGCCTCCTATTTCCTTGTGCAGTTTCCTTGGGATCTAGTGATGTCACATGTGTGAATTGGCCTCTTCACACAGTCACTAACCTCTGATCTAACTGCACAAACTTGAAGGAGATAAATCCTCATCATGGATGAGCTTCCTTTATAGGAAAAATATTCATTCAACTGATAGTACACTATCCCTTCTCTGATCTCAACTGGGTCTCTGACAGAACTGATATGCATTAGTTATCCATGAGTGCATACATAGTTATCTGAAAATAACAATTGTCACATGCATGCAAGCATCAACAAATTGTATCTCATTAATTTAACAACTTGTTTAATTAATCTAATTGAACTTGACTAAGTTAAACTAAGTCAACTGATCCTCTCAATATAGAATGCATCCTTAATTCCTCAATGAGTGGTGCAAATCAAGGACACATTCCCCAATCAGTGGAGAGATTATTGCATGTTCTCACAAAGACTTCAAGTTTGATTTTCCTTAACTAATTAACTCATGGAGAATTAATTACTTAATATTCAAAATTGCTGGTAAGGCCAAATTTGAATTTTAATTCCTATTTTAGTCCAGGGACTTTCTAAAAATAAGAATCCAACTTGAACTGCTAAAAATAGAAATTCTATTTTTAGCACTTCCATTTTTCATTCCCTATTTCCCAATCCAACATTGATGCCCAAACTGCTATTTTTAGCAATGCTATTTTTAGCACTTTTAGTTTTAGCAATTTCTTGTTGCCGATTTTCAAAAAATTGTGCCACCTAATACTTATTATTGATTTGATCCACACTTGTCTGGGTGGACTTGAGATGTTTCTCCTTATTTTCTAGTGTGTTATTGGTGTTCTCCAGATCAATTTGGATCTTTTTAAGTTCACTCTCCAATAGTTGCAACTCCATGGGGGCCTTCGTTAACTACTTAGTGAGATTTTGTGGGTTGTCTGGCACAACCACCAGATAGATATGGGAATCAATCTTTTGATATATCTCATCTACCTTCAACTTGAGTGCTACCACTTTGCTATTCCTTTCAATCAACTCCCTAGCCAGACTATCCTTCTCATTTTCAACCTGTGTTAATTCCTTGGTCTATGCATGCTTTGCAGCAAGAATTTTAAGTTATTTCCTTGTTGAGAATAGCCCAACTTGGCCATATTTTGGGCAAGGAATCTAAATTTTGTGGTTAGAGCACACAGTAGAAAGGATTTCATGGAGTGTGAAGTGGACTGTGTAGCAGAGAAGCGAAGCATAATGAGGACCACACAGCAAACTCACCATGTAGTATAGGGACTTTGCAGTAAAGCCCCTCCCTTTTTGTAAAATCATATAATATTGTAAAAGTTGAATGGCTTTGGACCATAGTCCCTTGTATTTTTCAAACCATGATACTGGGTAAATGGTAATGTAGAAATGTAATCCCTCAATGTAATAGTATATATAGGGATGAATAATAAAGAAGAAAGGCATGATCATCAATTGGCTCCAGATCTATGTTTATGGTTGTATTTTTGTGATCTTTACTTCAGAGAAAGGGGCAAGGGTCCACACTTAAGTGCACAGAGGCCTAGGTCTGCAACTTCATGTGCAGACCATCTACATCTTAGTGCACAGATAACCTGCGGTTGTGTGCATAGGTGAAGAATTGTTTGTTGTACCAAATTCTCTATTATAAGAAATAGTTCTTGTGAACATATTCTCACATTGGGATGAACCATGGTAAAATATGTGTCTTCATGTGTTGATTTTCTTATTATCTGCACTTTATTTCAATACTATGAAGTTTATTGATGTTTATGATATGTTTAAGTGATGAATGTAATTCTACATAGTAATATATAAGTGTGAAGTAGTTCATGAATATGAAGTAGTTCATGAATGCGAAGTAGTTTATAAGTGTTAAAGCATAAGAAAATACAAAATTTCCACATCACAATATCCCTTTAGGTTGCAGAAATCGGGTTCTGCAACTTCGCATAGTCACTTCAGGTGATACTATGACTTGCTTGTAGGTCGTTTCTGAAAGGGCCAATGATTGAAAGGTTTTGTTGGTGCGCAGTAAAAAATCGACCCTGGGTTAGCCTAACCTAAGCCAACAAATGGTTCTGTTGTCGAGACTGGGATCTGTTTGATGGATATGTTTATGTGGCATCACTCAAAGAAATAAATTCAATATTGGGTAGAACATAAGGAACGATAATTTGCAAAACAAGAGAATACAAGCCATTATCTATCAACTGAAAGGTGGTTGGAGAAGTTAATTTTTGAATATCAATATGAAATATTCTTTGGTTCATTCCATGTGGAGCTATATGAGTGGATATCAAGGTTGACTGAAAGAAATAATTGTTTTAAAGGAGACGAACCTAAGGAGTGGACTCTTGAACTAATACAACGACTCAAGAACACCAAAAATAGGATCTCAAGAGCTGTTGATTTCTAGATTGATAGCATCTTGGGAGGATTCATTATTGAGTTCATGGTAGACTTGATTGTGTCCTATAACGAAGCAGAAAGGAAATTTTTCAAAGGACCATGAGGTAAGGTCTTGAGATATCTAAAACTCTAGATTAAGATGCTTTTGTGTGAAAAGGGAATTTTATGAATGTAGTCAGATTATTAGTTACTTGTGTTTGGGAGAAGATCTGAAGAAGAAAATAGAAAATTTCAAAGTGGAAAAAGATATAGAATTGACACTAGGAAGATATCTCATTTCCAAGATCTAAATACTTCTATAGAAGCTGACTATAGCCCTCTTTTAACTGAATCTGAAAGTGAAGAAAACTACCCTGAGGACCCTGAAGTAACTCCACAGTATTCACCCTTCTAGTCTGAATGTTTTTCGAAGCCAAAATCAAGTAATAAATATGGTTCTTTTTGTTTTCCCTTCCCCCTACCCCCACAAATACCCCTCCCTCTCCAAGAAGAACTATAATCGACGATATTAAACTACATGTATTTAAAGGGATTGGATTAGAGGATCTGGAGCAGTTTTGGTTTTTATGCAAAACAGGTCCATGATGAAAATATAAAGAAAGCGCATCTTGTCAAGACATTCCAAGATAGAGTGTTGACATGGTACATGAAGTATTTGAGCAATCAGTTAATATCATTTGCAGACATTAAAACAACGTTGGTAAAATAATTTAAGAATTCGAAGTCTGAGTCACATGTATCATAGAAATAAAATAAATCAAACAAAATCCTGTTGAGTCTATTTTGG
Source organism: Pinus taeda (assembly GCA_000404065.3). Lineage (NCBI taxonomy): Eukaryota > Viridiplantae > Streptophyta > Pinopsida > Pinales > Pinaceae > Pinus > Pinus taeda. Next base: position 22,496 of record APFE030792320.1, read on the forward strand.
AATTTTAACAAAGATTCAAGATATTATTAGATCAGGTGAGATTCGAAATAGCTCTGCAACAACATAAAGAATGGTTTATAGTTGTGTTTCTTCCACATATAAGATTTCCTTTGTCACAAAAAAAGATAGAAACTCAAGCTGAAGCTTTAGAACTTGTGATGAAATTAGAAGCTTTGCCTATAAGGGATATTAATGTAGGTATGCAGTAGATCTAGAGTCATCTAGAAAATTTGACTCTGCAAATACAAGATATGAAGAAAAGTAAGGAAGTAAGAGAGGAAGTGTGGTGTACAAAGTGTAAAGTAGAAGGCCATTCTAAAGAACAATGCCCTCTCTTCAGAAACTACATGGCTAGTGGAGCATTGAATCCTTTGAATCTTGGATCTAGCTTATGATGTGAGATATGTAAAACTAGATGTGAACATAGCATAGAAGATTGCTACCTATTGCAAAAGTATATCTAGACTCCAAGAAAGTTATATTGCAATTTCTGCAAATCAGTAGGGCATGATGAGAACAACTCTCGAGCTTATGTATTGATGATGGAGCACAATATTGATGCCTATAGAATGAAATTTGAAGAACATTTCCATGAGGAACATGGATAGTGTGCTGGTCAAGATGGATATCAAGGAAGAGTTCGAGGTGGCAGATTTGGTTGAGGTCGCGGACAGATCATCTGCTACATCTGTGGCCAAGAAGGTCACTTTGCAAGAGATTGTCAGAATCCTACTATGACATGTAAGTATTGTAAATCATTTGATCATGAAATTTAGGAGTGTCTAGTTGTTATCACCAAAAAATTGATCATCTAGCCTAATTTACTAGATGGATCGAAGTACACCATGTAAAGCCAATTTTTCCATAGTAAAATTTCTTTCACTGTGAGAAATTACTTAATAGACTGCCTTTGTTAAGTAATTTATAGTTAAACCCATGAAGAATAATTAAATAAATCACTATTTATTTGATTTTCTTCTAGGAATAATTAATTAAATCCTTAAATCTACTCTCCTCATAACTATTTAAATCCTTCAATTAAGCTCTTCTAATATCATCATTCAAAAAGTCTTGATGATGGATCCTGGTTGGGATTTGAAACGTTGACGAAAAATGGTTTTTACTCTGGATTCTCCAGTAACTAAGTCAAAAAATTAATTAAACCATTGTTCAATTAGTATTCCTTGTCATATTTGACCCAATCATGAAAAATAAACAGATAAATCATTAATTATCTTATTTTTCTCTAAGAATAATTAATTAATCACTAATTAATTATTATTCTTTGTCAAATTGAACAAAAATCTGTTAGGAATAATTAAATAAATCATTATTTGTTTTATTTCTGAAATATTTCTAGATACAATAATCATTATATAATATTTATAAATAAAAGTTTAAATACTTTTTCCCTCCTAAAAAAATATAATAAAATATTCCAAGTGGTTATTCCAAGAATAGGGTTAATAATATTTTATTATTGTTCATTATTCGAGGATAACTCAGTATTTTGTTATAAATAGAAGGGTTTTCCATTCATTATTTTAGTTGTTGCATTCATTATTGTAACTCTCATTATTTTCATTGTCACACATCATATTTTTGCTAGGTTTATACATTATAGAGAAGAGAGACTCTACACAAGCTGAAGACGTTTGAGGATAGTCAAGAACCCATCCCATAGAAGGGTACTAGTAACATTTATTTGTTCCCTTCATAGGTGTTATAATAAAAATATTCTTTTTATATCTGGTTTCCATTGGATGATTGGAGTTATTACTATTTCTTTTTTTTGTTTAACTATGATTGTGGCATAGATCAGAATTTTGGCAAGTTTTGTTTCTATCAGTTGTTGTAGATCTACAATGTTTAGCAACCATTTATATTGTTGAGATTGTTTTTCATCCACAATCTTAAGTGGGTTTTTTTCATACATCTTTGAGAAGAAAACACCACAACAAAATTGGTGACTCTGTCGGGGATATTTTGATTGTTGCCAATCACAAAATTGGCGACTCCACTGGGGATTTTATGATTGTTTCCAATCAAAAAATTAGCGACTCCACTATTTTTATACTTCAGATCTAGAAACCTAGGTGACCTTCGGTTTTCAACTTAGGGTTTCTTCTTTTTTCAGTCTCTTAATGTTTCCTAGCTTTTTAACCCTATATCTGTTAAATTTTTGACTTCTATAAGATTTCTGGTCTTTTACACAGGTCACAGGAACCAGCTGGGACAAATGCAACATTTTTTTCCGAGATTTACCGACCAGGATCCATGAAGCAAAAAACCGCACTTTTTAGCCCAAAAAGTGTGATCTGGAGGCCATAACGCACCTTTCAACCCAAAAAGTGTGATCTCACCTAAAAACAGGTCAGTACCTGCGATTTTAGGGTTTCCGGGTTTTTATCAGATTTATTTTTGGGTTTTGCAGAGAGTTGTCTGCTGGGTTGTTTGACCTTTGTCTCATCCTATTTAGGCCTTGATATACTCTAATTTACTCGTCGAAGTGGAATTTAGCTCCCCTAGGCCTTCTAGTACGCTTCCACCTTTATAGGAGGAGTTTAGCTAAGTGAGTAGTCTAAGTTTTTGCAACACTTTCAGGCATGTCTTCCATATCTGTACCCTTATGTTTCAGATCTATAAATATAGGTTGTCATCATCCATAGTTTCATATTAAACCTTTTTTGGTCATTGACCTTAGGGTCCCATCGGTTGCCCTAACTTCTTCACCCATCTCCCAATATTTTTGCAGCGATCTTCCCCTTTTGTTTTTTATTGTTGATGCACCACTTTTCAGCAGCTTAGTGTCGCTTGATCCCAGTCACACAGAAAATTAGATCTCTTGACATTTTTATTGTGTTTTCCATCAATTTAGCCACCAACTAGCACAATGTTTTCAAACCTAATTTGGGTGGGGTTTAGTTAATTGTTTTTTTTCATTTTTTGTCGTTAATTTTAGTTTTTTTTCAGCAAGCTTTTTTCTTTTTTATAAACACGATCTGGTCTTAATCAATAAATAAACTTGCACACACAAGCACACCTTAAGCGAAGGGTGCTTAGTTTACACCGCCAAGGCAAGACTTAACATAATAAATTTATCTCACCTCATCAAGGCAAATGCATATTGTTGATCTCCCTTCACCATTTCCATGTCACTTGTGTCTTACCACCATTGTGCCACCAAGGCACATAGACTATTAGGCCTTCACCCCCAGTTTCCGCTTAGGCATATTACCCCTTCCCGTCGGGTTCGAGTTCATATCCCTCTGAGTCCTCGCACCAACTCTTCTCCTATTTCATCTGATTTTGAGCCTCCTTCACTACATATCGTCACCATGTCTGGACCCACATCTAGTGCATGAACCCAACCTGGTGTTGGCTTCAGTTCTATCCTGGTGGTCACATCAAGCGGAACAGTCTCAGGAACCATTCCAGTAGCCCCCTTGCTCCCCTTTATGTTTGGGTTAAGTCTATTGTATTTTAGGCAGTTGATAAATGACCCCATACACCATGATGATGGTTGGCCTTCTATGCCAACTAAGCTTCCCTCAAACATCCCAAAGTTGGAGGGTAATGCTGGAGAGGATCCTACCAACCATGTCTGATCCTTCCACATGTGTTGTTCTTCCAACTCCATTACCAATGACTCTGTTATCTCAAAATTAGGTCCTGATAGGCTGCTGATCAGGTTGACTCTAAGTAACTATTTCAAACCTACTTTAGGCTGAGGCTTAGCCTCCTCAACCTGAGAGGGCTCTCTCAAAAGGGTTAATGATTTTAATTATAGATAAGATGGCTAACTCTTGTAAAACAACTGTGAAAATATGAATGGTGGAAACTCATTTAAAAACTATCCATTGGGCTTATGGAGTCAACAACACCTCAATAAAACAATGAGCTCAACCTTACATGGAAGTCAGGGCATTCAGCATTCAAACATTCAGAATACAAACTCATATAGAACCACACAGTCAGTTTATAAATGTATACAGGAAGTCAGAGCACATTCAGTGAATTCTGAGTGATTATACATCCATAGCACTGCAAGAATTAGGAAAAGGACAACATCACATATTCTGAACATAAACAATCCTTCATGAATCCTGAGAAGTAAGGTCAAATATGCATTACTAAAAATGAGTCTTACATGAGCCAAATACAAGCTTTTCTCATAAAATTTCCAACCCTTTGTACATTGATGCTTCAGCTATATATAGAGCTCTTTACATAACTTGGATTCCTCCAAGCATGAGGGAAATTCGAATTCATCCTACTATGACACCTAATGATACTTAAAACTAACTATTAAATGCAAATGACACCTAACTAGGAGTCCTAGAGACCTAATACAACTAGGAGTGTAACTCCTTATTATGATTACAACAACCATATATAAACATTAAAAGCATTCTTTGACACCTAACACTCCATGAAGTCGAATTTTATCAAGCCTCCCACGTGGTCATCTGACTGCTGAAGACAAACCCTAGAAATTAAGGAACATGTTTCCCTGTTTTTAGGGTTTAGGATCCCTGAAAATAGCACGTGGGACAGAGCCTTTATATCTTCATCCATGACACATTTTACGAAACTGAAGGAGGTTTTTGTAGCCCATGTTGTCCAAAACAAAAACCTCTCCTGGTTTTGTAAAACATTTCTCCAGCTGTCCAGAAACTGTCCTTGAAAAACACGTGGCAAACAAGAAAAATCTGTTTTCTGAAAGACTGCACCTACAGCAGTTTTGTAGCGCAACTTTGGTCACCCGTTTCTCCCAGATCAGAATGAATTTGAGGAAACTTAAGGAGGATTTTTTGAATCAGTCCATTCTAAACAAAAACCTCTCTTGGTTTTGTAAAATACTTCTCCCGCTGTCCAGAATCAATCCTTGAAGAAGACATGTAAAACAGGAAGTTTTGATTTTTGAAAAACTGCACCTACAGCAGTTTTGTAGCGCACGTTTGGTCCTTCATTTCTCCCAGATCATGATGTATTTGAGGAAACTGAAGGATTTTTTTCTGAACCAATCCATTCTGAACAAAAACCTCTCCTGGTTTTTTGAAACATCTTTCCTACCGACCAGAATGATTCTTTGAAAAACAAGTGATAAACAGGAAAAGTCTGTTTGTGAAAAATTGCACTTACAGCAGTTTTGTAGCGCAAGTTCAACCATAAATTCCTCCCACCTGAGAATGAATTTGAAGAACCTGAAAGAGGTTTTTGTATTGAAGCATGTTAGGAAGAAAAACCTCTTTAAGTTTGCAAAATGGAGTTCTCAGCTGCTCAGGAAAGCTTTTGGAAGTTAACTAGTAAAAACAGTTTTTCTGCTAAAACAGGCTGCTTACAGGGGTTCGTAGCGCGCTACGAAACCCCGTAGCAGCCTGTTAGCAGAAAAAACTGTTTTTACTGTTAACGCCTAGTTCAGTGATTTTCATAGCTACTTCAAAATTCTCAACATGATGTGAGATATGACTTATAAACACCTGGTAAGACTTCTAACATGGAATGAGGCTGTCAAACTTTATTGGAAAAGAGATATGATCTTAAAAGAACTTCTAACCTTATGACCTAACTCTTAAAGCATGAAATGACCTAGAGACCTTTTAACACCATGACTAAAAGAAGGGTTTGTAAATGAGAATGACACTAATTGTGATGAGCTGACTCAAAACTTATAAGACTATGATTAGAAACAAGGCAACTTACCAAAGCTTAGAGACAAAGATTTTAGGGTGATAACAGACTCCATTCGTCTTCGGCTATTCCAACACACGCTCACTAGAGACGCTGCAAAATGGTATGTAGACCATCCCACCACATCTTGCACCATTTTCACAATGCTTGCTAAAGCGTTCCTTTCATATTTCTAGTTACCTCTTCAATACGACACTAGTACAGTGCTATTGACCTCCTTCCGTCAATCCTCTGCCACTCTCCTTTTCGACCATGTTCAAGAGTGGCATCTAAGGAGGAGCACATGTTGTGCCCCACCCTTTGAAGACTGTGTCTATCTAGATTGGTTTCTTAGGATCCTTTTAGCACCCAATGAAAAAGATGACCTCATTTTCCTCAAACCAAGGAAGAAGCTCTCCAAACCGCTCTAAGATATGACCTGATTTATGTGCAATCTGGTTATGTCTATACCATCATTCCATACCTCCCCCATCGTGGAGGTGCTAATGCACTAGGGGAAACTCACGCCATCGACAGTATCATTGGAACCCTTTCACACCCTTCACCATATACTCAGCAAAAGTATGGCTATCTATAGGAGGGCACTAGTTCCTCTAACCCTCATGCCCCTCCTCCTAGCAACATGTTTTCAGGGCCCCAACCTGTTTACCAAATTGTTGCTCCTCGTTATGTACAGTCAAGCCTCTAGCCCCTCAAGCATTAGCACTGCAGCCACCCATGAATTCTCGGCTCTAACAGCCACCTCCCCTCAGGGTTAGGTGTTTTCGTAGCAAAGTGAGATCAATCCCCAAAATTCGAAGAAAAAGAATAAGGGGAAAGATAACAAGGGTAACCAGGGTAATCAAGGTAATCAACCTAGTGAACCCCGGGGGAACCAGCCTAACACCAACAACCAGCAATAAGGAAGGCAACCAAAGTAGAAAAAGGATATTCGTACGAACAAGCCTTGTGCATGTTGTGGTGTACATGGCCATTATACACATGAGTTTCCTCTCTTACCCTAGATGCACCAAATTTGGGAACTTCAAGTAGCTTCTAGAGGTCAAAAATCGCCTCAAAATATTGTGCCATCTCAATCGGTAGTGCTTGCAAATCCTTTCCCTCAGCAAGGATTTGTAGCTACTCAACCTCAGCCAAATCAAGCAACCCATCCCCCCAACCTTCTGGTCCTAGTGACTATCATATCCTTATAATGAATTCTAACGAGGTTAATCCCTCCGATATCAACCTGGAAACTCTGTCACGTCAATATTTTAATCCATTGACTTTGTCCACCGCTAAGTCCAAAACCAAAGCATCTACTGAGCCTCTTATGACACGAAATGGTCTATTACAGATCCCTCAACCCAAATCTGAGGCCATTCCCAAGATCCAAAAGGGACCATTACGTCATAATGCGACTTCTAACCGAAATGCCCATACATACAGTATAGTAGACAAATTGGCACAATCACCTGCTACCATGTCGACGCTATAAGTCCTCTAGTCATGCCCATTTCAAAAGAAATATATACTAACTTCTTTGGGAATAGTAGATCCTTCTAACGATCATTTGATTGTCTTCCCTGTTGATACATTAGAACATCCCCCATTGCCTTCATCTGTTTCTTTCCGGATACCATTTAGATTCCATAATGCCATCATCTCCCAATGCATTATTGACGAAGGTGCATCCACCTGTGTGATGTCCACTGTCATTTGGAAACAACTTAAGTCACTTGAGTTGTCCCCCTCCACCATCACTTTACGTGCTTGGGACGAACACTCCTCCCAACCTCTTGGTATGTACCACAATTGTCCAATGACCCTTGCGGGCAAGAATTTCCATGTTAACATTGAATTTATTGATGCCCCTTTGGATTACAATATTCTCTTAGGTCTTAGTTACACATATGCCATGCCAGTCGTCACATCTGCATTGTTCTGCAAGATGTTCTTCCCCCATGAAGGGAAGATCATTACCATCGATTAGTTGACTTACTACGAGCTAGCATCTGAGACCTCCACTGAGTCCATTATCTCGCTGATGTTGGATAAGAAATCCTCACCTCCTCTCATTGGTGTTTCACCCAGAGTCTACAAAGATTCCTCATTGTTGGGTGTTTTCCCTGGTCCTCCCCCTCCCATATCAGAGCCTAACTCTATGAGTGTTTGCATGTTACAAGTGTCACAAGCTACCTCGAAGTAGTCTGGTACATCCAATCAACAGCTAGCTCCTCAGCACCCTGTTGTTGCCATCCCAGTCGAGCCCTCTCAATCCACCCCCCTAGGACCTCCTCCATTTTTGGGTGCCTCTCCTATGTTTCCACCAGGAAATGTTCCTCCAGGTCTCAACCATCCAAGATTTAATTCATCAGGACATTACCTTGCAGGCCAGATAACTTTTTTATTCCCCCCTCCGAGAGTATTTTTTGTCCTTGTCATGGCTTCATTGGTCCTTCCTAACATTACTCAAGGGATCCCCGTATGGTACATCGATCCCCCTACAATCATTTCGCCTGGTCAGCTAAGACCTTATCATGCTTTGACCCCGGTTCAACCAATCCCCATGACCCCTACCACTGCTTCAACTCCATCACAACCTCATAGAAACCCATTCTTGTTGCAAAAGCATCCAGACAAGGGAGAAAAGATAAGAGGAAAGAATCGAAAGATAAGGCTCCCCAAGCTCCCCCAACCCCTAAGGCCCCAAATCTGTCACCTTCGTGTGCTTTGTGTAAATTTTTTGGGCACGCCACCAACAATTGTCTCGAGCTTCCTCATTTCAAACCATTGTTTCATGAAACATTCTCCGAGTCAAATATCCTTGAAGTCCATGTTAACTTGTTGGGTCCACCCAAGAAACTCAAAATGTTGCGCACAAATCACCCTTATGTCCTATGTGATCATCATGGTCACTATTCCCATTGTTTCCCTCATCTTGGTGAATTTCATGATTGCCTTGAAGTGCTTTGTGAATACAATACCACTCGTAGTGGAACACCTACTCCTCTACCCATGGATTCTGGTACCCCTAGTCAACAAAAATAGGGGGACTCTAGTCCCACCATCGTAATCGCTCCCCCCGATATCAAGATGACAGACACCGTAGGCCATATCCTTGACCTGTCATCATCCTTGAGTTCCTCGCAAGAAAACCTTTCTGAGGTTTCTGTGTGTGCTTCTATCAAACCTCTTTCGACAGAATCCCAAGTCTCAACATCCATAGATCCTTCATCTACCATCTCGTCGTCTACCATTCCAGATGATGCATATGTGAACCTTCTTTCTCAGGTTGATGCACTAGGTAATTCTGCCGCATCATGTAGTCAGTATTCCTCTCATCATCCATCTTCCATTCTAGTGAGGACATCATGGAATCTATGTCTACCCCTGATTACCCTTGCACTTAGGCAAGGGGGCATATTTTTTGGAGGATTTTGAAGGCCACTTCCTTCCTAATTCTCCCAGTGAACTCTACCTCAAGAAATTTTGCTCATTGCATATCCCATTGATTTTTGTGTCTTTATTTCTGCCATGAAGTTAGGTAGATTGAATCATCTCATCCATTGTCTTTTTCACCTTTCAGATGGAACCATCATCCACACCATATAATGGTCATGCCAATGGTGTGAGTCGCTTCTCCCAAAATTTAGCCTCGGTAGCCTGGGCCATTTTTACCCCCTTGCATATGTTATTCCTTTCAAACGGCATGTGCATTGGATCTACCACCAATAACTAGGACAAATATGATGCAGTGATAGGTTTTCTAGTTGATTCCCTTGCTCATTGTATCCTTCATCTTCATGTTTGTTTATATTCCTTACTACTTGTCATGAAATTGAATGGTGTGTATCATGTGCATAACCAAGTCTTTTTTAGAAAATATCTACGAGTTAAGTTGTTAGAAAATTATCTTGAACCATTACTTTCAGTCGTGTTCCTAAAGCCCAAAATAACTGTGTAGATAACATTGCAAATAATATTATAGATTGGAATTTATCACATGTATAGCATAGAAGACAACCATAAAACATAACACATGGTGAACCATCATTGTCATATAAAAATGAAAAATCATATTATGTATCATATAAGTGTTTGGAGCCCATAACTCTAAATACATCTAGTACGCCCATAGCATACTAGGGGGACACATAAGCCCCTACATCTCCTTTGGAGGATTTTGTGCCAAATTATGTTGAGATGCTTGAATCCCTTTTTCGAGCACTCAGAACACAATGGAACTCCACAAGCTCCTCCTCCTAGGGGACATCATTCCCACCTTTGCATACCAGATCAGTCCCCTCCATCACATATGTTTGCGAGTAGTATCCCATGCTTGGAGCCATGATGGTTTTCCCCTAACCTTCTTCTCAATTGATTAACATAAGACTTAGCCTAGATCCCATTGGATCTAGGTATGGTTGATTATCCTCCCATTCCTTGGATATTTTGTCTTACCGGTGCCTTTGGCGAGCCATATGCACATCGCATATCGTAGAGATTCGATACCATATCTTCAAATATTCTACTTTATATCCACATAGTCCCCATGTTTGACTTAGTGGGTGCGAATGATTCTATACCTCCTCTAGTAGTTCATTCTCGTTTTCCTCTTCCCTTAATTCTTCACTAGGAACCATCATTACAAGAAGCATTAAGGCCATCTTTAGATGAGTAAGGCCATCTACCTGAAAGTCAAAAATCTTGATTCTGGCGATTGTTTTTCCACTATGATATCCACAAGATTTAGGGCCTTTTCCTCCTCTCCAAATTCACCACATCTCACTTAGCAAATGAATCCAAATTGGAGGGAAAATGTCCTTTCATAGAAAAATCCTTAATTTTTATGTCAACCATTGCGACCATACCATAACTCAATTTGACGAACCATCAACACCGTTGGAAAGCTCTCATAGAGCTCTATAATAATTCTTTCACATTTGTTGATGATTCGACACTTCACCAAGAAGCCATTTTTCCAATAAAGGTCACTTCATCGTCTCTCAAAATCGAATTTCGTCATATGTGACACTTGTACTTTAGGGACCACCTTCCCTTGGTACTTGGTGTCTCACGTGTCAATTTTTTTCATGAGTAACCATAATTTACTCATGCTTTCATGGTCCCGCCCGAGCCTATTTTGTGTGGTAGCGTCATCGAGTCACCCTTGTTCAAAGCTCCCACGATGGGTCACCCTTGCATCCATGAGTCTGTTTCACGTCCCATTATATCATGTCACAATATTCCATCCATATTTTCACACCGTTCATCTGGTGTTTCCCATATTTTCCTACATTGATATTGTCCCCATCCCCTCCGAAGTTAAGTCAGTCACTGCCAGGTCAACCATGCACTTTATGCTCTGACAAGGGGAGTTATTTGTTTCTCCCTCAGTACCACTTTCTCCATTATCCCTAGTGTCATTCCATCAGTCACATTACTATTTTCCCTCATTCCTTTGTGGAGGATCCTCATTGCCTCACCTATCGCGGGCCTTATTATGTTGACATTAGCTCATTTATTCCAGAAGAACAACCTAGAGGGCAGTGTATCTTGGTTCCAGCTTCCATTCTTGTTCAACCCCTCAAATCGAGTAGAGGGATTCATTATTTCCCTTTGACTTGGTTGTTTCATGTTCGTGATTCATACACTTGATGGTCCAGTGATATAGCAGATTGTACTTGTGATTCTGAGTGTGTTTGATATGTTTTAGACCTCATGAGGGGGTGGCCCTTCAAGTAGCCCCCCACATGCCCAGATGCATTCCTATTATGCTACAACCTCAGATGTAGTTCTGCATATTTGATGGGTTCGGTTCCTACCTATTCTAGTGTTCATATCGTCCATGTCTCCTTTAGATGATCCATTCAGTTTTGTAGAGCCCTTCCCTATTCAGCAGGGCTTCTCTGGTTGTTCTACCGTCCCTCCCACCCATTTTTTGAGGGAAGGTTCATTATATCTCATGTAATCATATATTATTGTATTCAATCCTGGCTCATGTTTTTCCAGGTGCATTATGTATATGGGACACATTGTATTATTTTATGGCTCTGTTATGCTAGCATGTCATGTACCATTTAGCATGTACTTCATTGCTCAGTTTTATGTTTCTGGGCACACCATTATTTTTGTACTAAGTTATCTCGGTAGGGATGGGTATGCCTCCTCTTCCTTATTGAGGTTTGGTACCACAACATAAAATAAGACTTTCATTAGTCTCACCCCCTCTGTCCCTATCCTCTTTCACTTTAGCTTTATTTCTCTCTCTCTCTCTCTCTCTCTCTCTCTCTCTCTCTCTCTCTCTCTAACTCCCTTTTGTTGTCTAGTGATTTTGTGTTTACAACGTACTTTGGTCATACCTTTTTCTCCTAACACTCGTACATTGGGGGGCAATCTGTTATCACCAAAAAATTGATCATCTAGTCTAATTTACTAGATGGATCAAAGTACACCATGTAAGCCAATTTTACCATAGTAAAAATACTTTCACTATGAGAAATTACTTAATAAACCACCTTTGTTAAGTAATTTATGGTTAAACCCATGAAGAATAATTAAATAAATCACTACTTATTTGATTTTCTTTAGGAATGATTAATTAAACCATTGTTCAATTATTATTCCTTGTCATATTTGACCTAATCATGAAGAATAAATAGATAAATCATTAATTATCTTATTTTCTCTAAGAATAATTAATGAATCATTAATTAATAATTATTCTTTATCAAATTTGACTAAATCCCTTAGGAATAATTAAATAAATCATTATTTGTTTATCATTCCTTAACTAATTCCTTGAGATGATAAATAAATCATTTATTTATTATTATTTCTAAATAAAAGTTTAAATATTTTTTCCCTCGTAAACAAATATAATAAAATATTCTAAGTGTTTATTCCAAGAATGGGGTTCATAATATTTTATTATTACTCATTATTCGAGGATAACTCAATATTTTGTTATAAATAGAAGGGTTTTCCGTTTGTTATTCACTTTTGATTATTTTCATTGTTGCACTCATTGTTGTAACTCTGATTATTTTCATTGCCTCACACCATATTTTTGTTGGGTTTATACATTATAGAGGAGAGAGACTCTACACAAGATGAAGACGTTTGAGGATAGCCAACAACCCATACCATAGAGGGGGACTAGTAACATTTATTTGTTTCCTTCACAGGTGTTATAATAACACTATTCTTTGTATATCTGGTTTCCTTTGGATGATTGGAGTTATTACTATTTAATTTTGTTGTTTAACTATGATTGTAGCATAGATTAGAATTTGGGTAGGTTTTGTTTCTATCAGTTGTTGTAGATCTACAATCTTAAGTGGGTTCTTTTCGTGCATATTTGAGAAGAAAACACTACAACACCAGTACTAATGGAAAAAATGCAAGAAAAGAAAAATTAACAGCTGACACAAAACATTCATATGATGACTGCAGAACTAAGGATCGATGAACCTCACATTAATATTGTAATAAGGAGTGGAGTTGTTGCTAGAAATGATAAAACATATGGAAATATGGAAGTTGAAGCTACATGGGTTAGAAAGACTGCTAAAAAATCCCTTGTGTTTGATATTCAAAAGGAAAAAAGAAGTCACTATGGAAGCGAAGCAAAGCTTTATGGATGCAGGAGCTTCAACATCTAGCGCACAGCAGAATCAAAAGAATAGCGGTGGTGTATCAACTTCGACATAAGGCCAAGCTCTGACAATATAGGAACAGGATGCAGCATATAAGGTAGACACTTTAAAATCTTTTCTTCAAACTTGTATGAAATTGTTGCGAGATCAAAGAGTTGTAGAAGGACTTCAGGAATTGATAAATTCGTACAGATCTAAGGAAGTAGCGCGGAGTGAGATGCCCAAAGTTAACAATTTACATAGATAGAAGAGAACTGGAAAGGAAATGAGGCTTAGTGCACAAATAGGAGAATATCACATGGACCAAGTTATTTTAGATCTGGGAGCTGAAGCTAATGTCCTAACAAAGAAAACATGGGAGTTAATGGGTAAACCAAAGTTTCAATGGTCACCTATTCAACTAAGAATGGTGAATCAATAAAATATTGTTCCTCTAGGAATATTATCAGGCATTACAGTGGACATTGAAGGAGTGCGCACTAATACTGATTTTGAAGTAATAGAAGTTGTGGATGACAGTAACCCCCTACTTGGACGGGATTGGGAATTTTCCAACATGGCTATAATCAACTTAAATAAAAGGCAAATGATATTTGAAAGCAACAATATGAGAGTGATCGTTCCCTTGGATCCATCAGAAAGAGAAAGGTATACTGAACCAATTAAAGAGGAGTACACTGCATCTGATATAGATAACATCTATCAGATGATAGAAAAAGAACAAGACTGTGTTAACCCTACTTAAGGCAAGTTGAGTTGGGAGCATGACAGTTCGTGTGCTTCAAATTCAAAAGAAAAATTGGAAAATTAGCAAAACTGGTTACATGAATTATCTACGAGGTGATGTTCAAGAGTTACTAAAGCATTTTGTTGTATGAAAGATGAGGTATGTGACTTAACTTTTTATGATGGTTTGGATGATATAAATACTTTTCTTGAAGAACATGAAGAAAAGGTACCAAAGTGTCAAATATTGTTATCTCTGGATATAGCCCTAAGAGTTACTCCTTCTAGATGGTGGGGTACACATAAGAAGAATATAGGGACTTGGTAAGAATGTCGAAGGTTGATATGGATAAGGTTTGGTTAGGTAGAAACAAAGTTGGTAGATAATATGATGTTCAAGTTGATCCTAGAAATCAAATCTAACCTTGCATGACAGCATGGAAGGAGATTCCACTAGAAGAATGAGTGCATGGGTCCATCCATACATTGGAGACAGTTGCTCAAAACTGGTACCTGGAAACATAACTTCGACATGGTACTGTGAACTAGGAAGATATGGTTGATAGGTTTATATTAAAATTTAGCTTTGAAGATGATTGTCCATATATAGATTCAGCCCTTCAGGTAGTTAAAAAGAAGATTTTTGAGAATGAAATTCCACTCACTAGGTAGCCTAATTGGGCTTCCCAGCTACAGAATGTACTGGAATTCTACAACATCACTGCAGAGGAAGATGAATAGCCTCACAATATTGAAATAGCATAATATGAAGGCTACCGCAAAGTGAATGGACCTGAGATAGAAATGTCTGATATAACAAATCCATTGAAGATAAAGAAGGTGAATATAGGATCAGAAGAGGAGTCAAAGTTTGCAATGATGGGAGATTATTAGGATGAAGAAATAGTTAGCAAAGTGACAGATCTTCTGCATGAATACCAAAAGTTATTTCCCACTAAGTTTTCAGATATGAAGGACATAGTAGGAGATTTAGGAGCTATGAATGTTCGTCCAAAGATTGATGTGAAGCCAACTATGAAAAGACCTTATAGACTGAATCCAAAGTACAAAGAAAAGTGAAGAGAGAACTTGACAAAATGATAGTAGCTGGAATCATTGAACTTGTGGAAGAATCAGAGTGGGTAAGTCCTATGGTGTGTTGACACCTAATCTTCATGATTGGGAATTTTATGTAAATAAAATAAATTGGGAAGGTGAACAGTCATCGGGAGATGAACTAAACAATCACTCCCTATTGTATATAATAATGGGTTACCTATGGAATAATACATGAATCAGTTTTCTGCCAAACTGGAGTTACTCCTAGCCTGACATGGTATCAGAGCCAGCTCCCTGTTTACCGTTTATGTCTTTGTAACTCCTGATCTGCTCCATTTCTCTCTGCCACACATGTGCTACCCTGACATATTCTATGATTTTTTGCATATGCTCAGACTCCAAACTGTTTCATATTCTCTAACCCCTGACACCTCTGTCCATAACGCGTTGCCTTTCCAGCGCTGCCTCAGCTGCAAACTGAGCGTTGAATAATGGTATCATTGAAGCGTTGAATGCTTGATATAGACCTCTCAATGGTGGCACTGCCCGGACCTGAACCAGCGACCTTCAGCTCTTTTACCTCTGCTGCAAACTCACAATTGAAACATTGAATGCTTGCAGAATAAGCTTTGAAGCTGCTATTCATTACAAACTGATAAAACGGCGATTGCAAAGACATGACAGTTGATTGATGTTCTATTAATGCTATGACCGTCCAATATTGAATAGTGTAAGTGTTATTAACGTTCTGCTATGGCTTTATACATACGCTGTCCAACTCAAACCGACGGAAGCGTTGCTAGCAACCCCTTCACATGCCGCTGGGTTTTTCGAATAGCAGATTTTTAGTGTGTAATGTAATTTTATTATGTTAGAAATTGCTTCACGCTTCCATGAGCCTCTATTTTTTCAAAACGCAGGTTGGCAGTAGTCATTTTGGTGAATATTGACAAAATCATAGTGGAGATTCAAGCTATGGTATGCGCTAACGTTTGCAAATAATCCAGCTTACATGTGTTAACGCTGTATATGGTATATGGTATTTGAAATATGCGAGTTGAATGATATTGAACTGCGGGTTGAGTCATATACACTGTTTTTTATTGAACTGTATATGGTATATGGTATTTGAAATATGCGGGTTGAATGATATTGAACTGCGAGTTGAGTCATATACACCATTTTTTATTGAATTGTATATGGTATATGCTATTTGAAATGTGCGGGTTGAATGGTATTGAACTGCGGGTTGAGTCATATACACCGTTATATATATATTGAATGGTTTCCTTTTGAATCCATTGTTGTTGACTTTATATGTGAATGGAGATTTTAAAGAAAAAAAAAGGGGGAAGTGATATGAAATATTATATGAGGATATCTTTATAAACTTTGGAGAGATTTGAAGAAAACATAGTGCATAAAGTATTTGAAATCTTTTTTCCCTTTTGAGTACAGTTTCACTGTATATCAGCAGAAGTATTTCAGAAGTTTTTTTTAACAGAATGCTTTCAATCATCTCTATGGTAGGAATAGTTCTCACTAGCAAGGAGAACTATCCAGATTGGTCCCAGATGATACAACACACCCTCATCTTCAATGAGTTGTGGAAAGGAGTGTGTGTCGGAGAAGGAGACAGTGACCCAGAAAAGCCTACCTCAGACAAAGAGCTTGCCATTTGGGAAAACAAGAACAGCAAAGC
>APFE030792328.1:0-43650 GCA_000404065.3 Pinus taeda
TTACAGTTCTCCTTTGCAAACAGTAGCTTAATCGAACTATTGTCTTTTGATTTGAAAGTGTCGCAAGTGTTGTTTTCAGTCAAAGAAAAGAGTGTCGTAAAGTCTTCCTCTTTTAGATATTCGATTACACTTTTGCCATTGTATTTGATTTGAATCATCAATTCTTTGAAGTGTCGAAAGTAGTTTTCAAATTGAAATTGAAAGCGTCGTCTTAATCTTCCTTTCGTCTTTGAAAAGAAATTGCTAAAGTGTCGCTTTGAGAAAAGATAGTTCAGATCTGTACTTAGTTTTGTTTTTTGTCATTACCACATTAAGGAAAGTGAAAAACAAATACATGCATGTGCATTTGCATTAAGACTGCATGCAGAAATTGATTTAGCACAACGCATCTTAGTGTGTGCTCTCTGCTCTACGTTGAAAGAATTTTACTTCTCTTTCCTTAGTAGCTAGGATTTTCATTGCAAAAAGAAAGTAAATGACTACTTATCATCTTAGATTGCATATTTAGGAATTGTATATCTACATCACGCGGTGAACCTTAAAGGAAAACTTCTTAAGAAAGATCAACTATAAATAAACCTCAATGAACATAAAAACGCTTTGGAACCTAATGCACAACATCTAGAAGTCTAGGCTAGAGATGTATTCTGGCGTTGTAAAGCCTGGTAACTATCGTTTTCATCATAGGTTGGGTGATTCCTCCTCTTTGATATGACAAGTGCTAGTACAGACTTGTGCTCCCACATACTGTCAAGTATATATTGGGAGACCACAATAGGCTATATCCTTTATCCTTAGGAAGCTGCGTCTACCACCCTATTGATCGCAATGCACTGAACACAACATTCAGGAAGATTGACTGCCATACCTTAAAAATTATTCTACAGTTTTGCGATTGGTTTGGTAATCCCTCTGTCTAGATTTCAAGAGTAGTCAATTTTGTTCCTTTTCAGACTCCTTAAAATAAAAGGTCCATCTTAGTGCTTGTCACTTCAGGCTCATTAAAAATCGAAGGTGACTAGAGTCATCTTTAGCTTTTTCTCAACTCTTTAAAATTGAAAAAGCAAGTTGTGTCAAAGCATCATAAAATTTATTTTAATCAGAATAACATCACTGTTCCCTCGTTGGTCTTAGGTTGAGAAAATGGAGTCCACCAATCGAGGATTTCCCCTTGGGGAGAATCCTAGTCCCTTCTCCTCTTGGGGAGATGTTGGTGCACCTAATATGGCTACATTATCCCTTCTAGGACTGACAATTGGCCTGCCAGTATGGCTTTTCTCGACCTTTGTCATTCAAAACACCATGATTCCTGAGCAATCAAATCAGCAACCAGATGATACTAGAGTTACCCACCAACATTCCACTTCGTTTGTTTCTCCCTCTCCTTCTTCCTCTTTGCTTGGTGAAGCTAGTAAAACTAAAAACCAAGTAACTAAGAAGAAGAAGAAAGGGAAGGAGAAGAAGGAGAAGAAGAAGACAACAACAAAAGGGGGAACCATGCATTGTCTGGAAAAAATCCACACACCATCCAAACCTAAATGTCCATGTGTCATTTGCAAAGGAGACCACTATCATCGAGAATGCCCTTGCATCCCACGAATCTTAAGGGACTAGTCTCCTTGCTTGCACAATCCGGTGTCCTCATCCTCTGATGATCATGTTGAAAGTACACCGTCAACTAGTGAAAACGAAGCCAATGGACAAAAAGGAAGATCTAAATTTCCTTGTAGACTGTGTGAAGGCAATCATGCCCCCCACCATTGTCCCTTCCTGGATGAAGCTAAAAGTTTCTTGGATAACCGTCCTGCTTCACCACTATGACTTCCTCCTAGATACAATAAACCCTTGCTGAGTCCATCACTAGTTGAAAATCTAACTGACAGACGCTTGTTGTCAATCAAATCATCTATCATTGAAGATAAACCCCGTGAGTCCACACAGGACCAAAGTCAACAGGTTGAGACAACAGTCGGCCTAGCCTTATCTTCAGAAGATCTACCTTCAGATGATACGGCCACCAAAGAGAATGAGAACGACACTGTTCAAATTCTTTTTGTTAACACATAATCTGATGAACTTGGGGGCAATCTACCCATTCTCTTACCACAGGAAGGAAGTTCATCAGAGATTCATCTGACCGTCTATTCGGTCCCTCCTCCAAGAAATATAGTCGTTTCCTTCGATTGGATACTAGGGAGACCCCGCTTACCATCTAATGTACCATTCTGAATCATGGCACAAGCTTACAGAATGATCATGGTTGGTACTGTCATAGATGAAGGGGCTTCCATGAGTATCCTTTCCTCCACTACTTGGAAAGCGCTTGGTTCACCATTGCTTCTGCTTGAGATTTGAAATCTTTAGGCTTCAACAAAGGAACCAGTTGACTCTTAGGGATCCTTCCAAATTTGCCTATAACTTTGAGAAGGAAACCCATTTATCTGAACGTGATGGTAGTCCAAGGGCCATTAGATTATATTATAATCCTTGGGTGTGACTACACTTATAGCATGGGAGCTATTGTTTCCTCACTCTTTCAAGTGATGTGTTTCCTGAATGAAGGCAGAGTGGTCTAGCTCGTAGACCAGCTTTCATTCCCCAGTTCAAACACAGCTAGTAGTCAAGTGCCATCCCTAACTAGTATTTTTTCACAAGGAATGTCTCATCAATCTCCAATCCATCCACCTAATGAGTGCAAGTGATTCGGTGAATGTGACTAAACCCAGGGGGCATGCGCCCTAGTCTACTTCGGCAAGAAAACCCCATATATAAGGTAGGTTTCCGCGTAGGATATATGACTAGTCTGACACACCCATCCATTTAGGAAAATGGGATTAGACTGGAATAAGATTCCCTCATCAAAAGGTTATGTGATTGGAACTGACACAATTCACCTTTGTCTATTTCGATGGATAGAGCCAACGAAATTTTTTATCTACAAATACGGATGGAACAATCTTTCTAATGCGAGAACTTCCATATGGTAACTTGGAAACTCTACCTCTCTTTATACCTGGGGGCATGCAAACCTTTTACATACAAGTGAAAAGCGACCTTTTATTTTTGTAGTTTGTAGGCTCTCAACTCTTTAACCTCATAGGTAGGTTGTTCCTAGCTTGCATAAAAAAGGTACATGAGCAAAGTTGCGAATGGGGCAAGCTCCCTAAAAAATGAACCTACTAATGAGAGATACCCTTATTATATGACAAGCATGAGCAATGTTTCCGCAAAGTTCAAGCTCTTCAAAAAATAAACCTAGTAATGAGCATATGTTCCCCCAGAGTTTAAGCTCTTTAAAAAATGAACCCACTTCCGGTAAATAACCTTTTTGATCGCATTACTATCAACTTTTGAGCCTTGGTTGTGTTCTTACCATCACCTCCACTTTTTAGCCGATCATCTGCCTCCACTTGATTGTTTACCCTTTTGATGAATAGCTACGAAGAGTGATTCTGTTAGCCACTTTCCTTACACTGCCGTGATTGAAAAGTTCCAAACCTTGTCTGGAACTAGCTGCTACCTGAAAATATCACTTGTTCCTCAAAGATGAATCTCTTTTAAGCTCTTTTTAGACTCGTAAAATATTGAAAGATTGTTGAGTAATTAGTCTCTCCAGCTCGTTAAAGTAATTGGAAGTGCCATCCATCCTCTAGAATTTAATATTTTTGGATCTGAGGGATCATTACACAAAAAGATCGAGAACTTTTCTTTTTCGGCTCGTTAAAGTGATCGGAAAAGTCATCCCTTTCGTATTATTTTATACTTTTTCATACTTAAGGGATTATACTACGAAAAATGATTACTAGAGTTTCCTTTCCATCTCTTTTTAGACTCTCTAAAATTGAAAAGGACAAAGTTATCTTTGTTGTTAAACTCATTAAAACAATAGTGACAAACTTGTCCATTATAGACAAGAGTGTGTTTCACTGTCGCTAGGCTTGCTAAAACATAGAGAAAATGTTTCCTAAAGGGAAAATTATAGAACAAGCATATGTTATCCTCCTCAAGCTTGACAAAAATAAAGAGGTACCTGTCAGCAATAACTGGGGAAAAATTGGGAGGAAAACTTAAATAGCTTCACTGGTAGCAAGTCGCTCTTGAACATGACACTTTCACTCCATCACCATGATTGAGTTGGGTTGGGTTATTCCGTTCACCAGTCACATCACCATTGGTCTTTCGTGCCATCCATTGTTGGGGTTTACACTACCAATCCATTTCAGTGTTGCTGATATGTTCAAGAGAAGTCACTCAAAGAATTCACCAACCCAGCTAACATCTCATTCGTTGCAATACCTTCACGCTTCATTCTTTCATGTCTGTCACCCTAAACCTTGTATCATTAGATTGTTTTCACCTCAACAAAATCATTTGTTCCATTTCGTGTCGTAGATGTGGGATTCATTAAGGCCCTCATACGACAAGTCACTTCTTGTCAACATGAGCTCATTATCCAAGAATTTGACTTAGGAACAACCCTTTCAGTACTTTGAAGCTTGCATGCATCAATGGAAAGTTTCTCACTTCTGGTGACAGGTTTACATCAATGGCCTTCGACTGGAAGATTTTGCGTAGTGTTCAAAATCGACTCATGTATTCACACCACGTGAATTGTACTGCAGTACCTTGAGGGTCTTATCATTATTGGTGATTCCCCTCACGCCTGTTGACAGCTTACATCATTGGCTCGTAATCATGAAATGTCTTTCCATGTTCGACATCAGAACATCTTTGCACATGGATCGACTTGTACATCAGGCAAAGATTGAACGAGTTTGAAGACCCCAGATCTAGTTTCATCCATCTGGACTCTGATATATTCAGGAAAATAAAGACATCAAATGTACATCATAGCTACATATATAATCATCCAAGCCAAAGAATGATGGCTCTACCAGAATCATCAGTCTGTCACACAGACGGTTGTTTGTCATATGTACATGAAAATGAATTTAGCTAGATCATGAAAATATTATGAAGATAATGTTTTGTATTTTATCTTATTACAGGTCACCTTCTAGTTCGAAAAACCTCGGATCCTCATGATAAAGCATTTCACCCGACATCAGAAGATTTACGACCTCATGCTTTAGGAGGAAATTGTTATAGAAATATGTGGGCACTACAACCCCAATCACATATTTCCATAAACCAAGGGCTTCTAAGCCCCTAAAGGTGTTGTTTCATACCCTAAAGGAAAAAGGTCATCTGATTACATCATATACTAGAAGTTCTCCCTGAAAAACTACTCAGAACTGGTCAAAACTGGACCATCTCACCTGCTCCATGGTCAGGGTGCGATGCATCTCACCTATCGCACACAAGGGGTGCGATGCATACTAAAAATCCATTTTGTAGGGTGTGATGGGTGAGAGTAGACAAATGGAAGAGGCAGTTTGCTAGGTGGAAACCTAGGGCATCTTCTAGAAACTACTCATTTGACACTTGCCTCTCTGAATTCACCCAGGGATGACTAAGAGATCATGAAATCTTCAATTTGAACCAAGAACTATCAGAGAAATGACACTAACCAAAATCCCAGAAGCTGACTCACCCACCTACAAATATCTATATATGGATCCCTCATCCTAGAGATCCCGGAGGCTGGAATTTTGTATTTTGTAAGGAAGTGTTGTTGGTTTCTTTGTGCAACATTGTATTATTGGGTGATCTAGCTTTTCATGAGGTGAAGAGGGATTTCATGCTGGGAGGATGGCGCTGGATCAGAGAGCTTGGTTGTAATCCTCTATTATACTACTTCTGTCAATAAATTTATTTGCATTTTCCTCCATATTCTTGTATATTTTTTAAGCTTGTATTGGTATATGCATTTGTATGGTTAATATACATCTAATCCTATATTGTTTATGGTTATAGATCTTTATGCTTTGATGGTATTATGCTTCTTTGACTCTACAGGTGTTCTATGAAATAGGACAAGTAAGGAAGGAGTGGTGAAGCTCTTTCAAAGGAAGGAGGAAACAAGCAAGGAGCGAAGCGAAAGACTAAGGTTGGTACTCTCCAGTTCTCTCTCATCTATCTCTCATAAAGGAAAACACAAGTAACTTTAGTTTGTTTGTTTCTAAGATAGCTACCCATCTTAGTGGGACTAGCAGCTCTGAATGGACACTAGTTTTCCCGATAACAACGTGGTTTTGGACCATGGTATTGAGAGAGACCTAAACCTATATAAGGAGGACAAGATCATTAGGCCAAGGAGTAGAAGATATGTAAATAATGAATATCTGATGAAGTGTGAGACCCAGTATGCTGCTAATGGGTTTGTGATGCTTTGCTTGATCTAAACCAAGGATGCACCCATGTGGATGATGACGAATGATGGATTTGGATCTTAAGGCTTGGAATGTTTTATCATTATGTGGTTTGGTCATGGATAGACTAGATGTAAATTATTGACGCATGTTTACTTTGTAAATGTTATTATCTGGGTATAACACATATTTCATTAAAATTGGAAATATTTTATTACAAGGACATCAAGGAAATTGAGTTTTTTGGTTATTTTGAAATTCTAGATCCACTATTTAATTCCAAATTTAATGAAATATGTGTTGTATGGTTGATGTCTGGAATAGCTGCAAAATTATAAGTTAGTATTTGCAGATCTGTACGCGGGTTCACTTTGGTAAAAGAATGTATACACGCTGGTTGGGTTCATCAGAGCAGCGTATACATAATGAAATATGATATATGAATTTGCAGATGGTTCGGATGGTTGTTGCAGAGTACTGGGTTTTTGCTCTATGTTCTGGTGACTGTGTTTGATGATAGGGTTTCAGTGATTCAGTTGTTGGGGGATTTAGAGATTGATGATGTAGATGTGGTTGATGGTTGTATTGCAGTGGTGATTGATTTTGTGCCTTGATGTTATTGATGGATCTAGTATGAAAATTTATCAAATGTAGTCCTTGCAGGAAGAGAGAAGGTCGTAGCCTTTTGTAGGTTGGTGCCTACATACTACTAAACATATCATCCAGTACAAGAGCCATGGGTTGGAGCTCCCTTCTAGTAGAAGCTGGAAAATGAGTGAAGGTTGGAGTGTTCAATAGGCTGGTGCCTACATACTAGTAAACATATCAGCTAGTACAAGAGCTAGGGGTTTGTAGCTCCCTTCCAGTAGAATCTAGAGAACAAAAGAAAGTTGTAGCCTTCTGCAAGTGGGTGCCTGCATATTGGTATGAGTCTGCACCAGTACAAGGTTGTAAACATGTTTTTTTTATATTAAAGGAAGACGGCAACAGGTGGTTTTTGTCCCGCATTAGGTTTCCACCTTATATCATGGTGTTCATGTGTGTTTCTCATGTGTGATGATCTGTTGTGCTTTTACTGCACCTAGTTACTATTTATATGCTTAATGAAGTTTTGATGCATTGATTAAAGATCAAGATATAATGGATTAGCTAAACCATAAGTTTACTGGATATATGCCAGTTGCATTAAACAAAGTTGCATGTACACGCGAATTCCCTTAACTGAAGTAGCGTATATGAATCTGGGTATCAAGATGAAAAATTTATTGATTTTCTAATACTGATTCACCTCCCCCCTCTCCATATTATTTCCAGCATGCGGCATTGCATTGGTTCATGGGATTACCTGGCAATAGTATCACAACTTGGGCTCAGATGCAGCAAGCCTTTAACAACAAGTATTGAGACTATTGTAGGTCAAAAGATACCAAAGAAGAAATCTTCCGAATGACCATGGGAAGTGATGAATCCTTGGAAGATTATGAAGAGAGGTTCGAGTTTAGTTACAAAAGGGCCAGGTGTACACTTGACCCTGAATCTCTGAAGTTGGTCCTACTCAGGGGAATCTTGGAAGACCTTCTAGACACCCTCCATCTGCTGGCCGGGGGAGACATCTACCAACTATCTTTTAAGGACATAAAGACTGTTTTTAGAAACCATTCTAGAGCAGCTAGAAAGAAGGTGGGGGAGTCAACCCATATACAGTACCTCTTCTTCTAATTCATCCATTAAAGGAGAAATTGGAAACATGTTGGAAGACTTCAAGAGTGAGATGTTGCAGACTCTTGAAATGCAAATGGATACCTTACATATCAAAAGAAAAAAAGAGGAAGTAGAGAAGGCTTTGGCCATTTTTTTCCCTAGATGCTCTAGGAGGCATCCTAGGAACGAATGTCCATTGAACTCTATAGATATTTCTTCAGTCTGTGAAGAAGACGATTCTACAGATAAGTACCTTTCCTTACCCAGACTTAAAGTGATATACGAAGGGGCTGAAGGAGCCACTAAACCAATTTATTTTATAAACCAAAAGAGACCACATGGACCTAGACCATACTAGCAAGGGATGCAAGGGACATCTCAGGCATACTACTATCCCAACCAAGTCACTTACATATCTTCTTCAGGCCATCCTGCTCATCCTTCCTAGTCCACGCCTCCTCCTTGGTCCTTCCCATCTCAATATCATGCCCAACTAGCCACTCATTCGTTTCAATCCTATGCTCAACCACAACATTAGTGGAATGCATCTCATCAAGGGTGGAGGCCCCAGTACAACTCTCCTCCCACTCTTTTGCCTCCACCACCTGCTCAACCACAACCATTACCTTCTGTTCCACTAAGGCAACCCCAAGTACCTACCCAGTCGAACCCAAACCCAAACAACAGACATGCTCAGCAAGTGTATAGTGGGGAACCATCATGCCCAACTTATGTTGTGGAGATTCAGGAGATTAACCTGCGATCTAGGAAGGTTCTACCAGATAGTCAGCCTCCATCTAAGGTGGCTGAGGAAGATAAAGAGGAAAGTGAACCTAAAGTAAATCCACCCTTTCCTGAGAAAGTATCCGTAACAGTCCAGCGTACCTTAGAAGAAATTGACCTCCTGAGAGAATGAAAACAGTTATGTGTGAAGATACCTCTACTCCAAGCCATAAAGGATGTGCCTATCTACAATAGGTTGATCAAAGAGAAGTGCTTTAGGTATCGAGGAAGGTGCAAGAGAGATGCCCCAAACATCAATGTCATGGGACAACTATCCAACCTGATGTTGGGGTAGGTAATTTGTCCAAAATATCTGGACCCTGGAAGCCCAGTAGTTGATGTCCACATCAATGGCACCATGATCTCACATACCTTGGTTGATTTGGGAGCTGCCATTAATGTGATGACAAAGGACACAATGCTCAAACATAACCTCCAGGGCTGCTTGATGAAGACCACGACAATACTATAGCTAGCAAACCGCTCCACTGTGACCCATGAAGGGATTGTGGAAGATGTGATGGTCTCCATTGATGCTTGGGAATACCCTACTAATTTCTTAGTTCTCCAGTTGAAGGCAAAGCTCACTAGGTATCCTCTCATTCTGGGAAGACCTTGGTTGGCTACCATCGATGCCTACATCAGCTGTCGAGCTAGGAACATGGCCATAAAAAATGGACATATGTCCAAGAAGTTAATCATATATCCTCCTGCCCAACCCTTGCTAGAACATGATCTACCTCTCGTGTTGGAGGAGGAAGATGGGGATGAAGTCTATTTTGCACAACTTTATGCATTAGAAACTATCATGAAGGAAACCCGCAAGATGAGGATGATATGATTGAAAATTTGATTCAAAATCCACCTCCGAGTGTATTACCCTTAGAGGACATAGTGAGAGAAGTTGAAGACAACCGCTCAACTGATCTCTATTTGGCCAAACCGACCTCTCTCCATGTTATGAATATAGAGTTTAGCCCAAAAATATCCTTTAAAATCAATCCATCCCTATCCACTTCCCAGGAGAAGGAACTGTGTAGCTTGCTGATAAAACACCTAGATGCCTTCGCCTAGAGTTATAAGGAGATGAAGGGAGTGCACTCTTTAGTATGTACTCATCATATATACATTAAGGAAGATTGCAAACCAGTCAGGTAGCCTCAAAGGAGGATGAATCCAGCACTTAAAGATATTGTTAAGGAAGAACTACAAAAATTACTTGATGCAATATTCATCTATCCCATCTCTGATAGTGAATGAGTCTCTCCTTTGGTGCTAGTGCCGAAGAAAATTGGCAAGTGTAGAATATGTGTCAACTATCGGGAATTGAACAAAGCCACTAAAAAGGACCATTTTCCTTTACCTTTCATAGATCAAGTATTAGACGGTCTGGCAAGGAAATTTTTTTCTCTTTCCTAGATGGGTTTAGTGGGTACAATCAGATTCAAATCAGCCCAAAAGACTAAGATAAGACCACTTTCACTTGTCCTTAGGGTACCTTTGCATATCAAATCCTTCCTTTTGGTTTATGTAATTCTCCAGCCACTTTCCAAAGAGTGGTATTGAGTATATTATCTGAATTATTTCATGATGCAGTAGAGATATACATGTATGACTTTGCTCCTTATGGCTCTAACATTCAGGAAGCTTTATCTAACCTAGGAAAATTTCTAGACAAGTGTATTGAGATGAACCTATACCTCAGTCTGGAAAAACGTGAATTTTTTATGATTGAAGGGACTATGCTAGGTCATGGAATATCTCAACAAGGACTACAGGTGGACCCCAACAAAATTGTGATAATCCAAAGGGTCCCACCTCCTCAAAAGGTGAGAGATGTCAGAAGTTTCCTATGTTTAGCCAGGTATTACTGGAGATTCATTAAAGGTTTCAGCAAGCTAGCCTCTCTGTTGTTTTGTCTTTTGGGAAATTATGTCGAATTTATGTAGTCGGAAAACTGTCAAGAAGTCCTAGATACCTTGAAGAGCAAGCTCATGACCGCCCCAATTCTGAGAGGTCCAAACTGCGCCCTACCTTTCGACATTCACACAAATGCCTCGAACAAAGAAATAGGAGAATCCACAAATTGATGAAAAGTTACCTTATGCCATATACTTTATAGGAAAAAAAAATTCAAAGGCGGAGCTAAACTATATAGTCACCAAAAAGGAACTCCTAGTTGTTGTACATTCCTTAAACAAATTCAGACATTACAACATAGGCTATCAAACTTTTGTGCACATTGATCATGCCGCAATTAGATATTTAATGAACAAAATGGATGTAAATGCTCGCATTATTAGATGGTTACTTTTACTGCAGCAGTTTGATTTTACCATTGTTGATAAGCCAGGTAATGAAAATGTTGTTGTTGACTTTTTGTCTAGAGTAAATTTGCTTGCAAGTGAAGAAGGAATGGTGGATGATCAAATTCCAGATGAACACCTGTTTGTTATCTCAATACTCTCTCCATGGTTTGCTGATATATCAAAATACTTGGTTTCAACACAGTTCCCAGCACACTTATCCTCAAAAGAGAAGAGCAAGATAGTAAGGAAAAGCACCCCTTTCACCTAGATTGGGGGAAATCTCTTCAAGCTTGGCCCAGATTAGATCTTGAGAAGATGTGTCACAGAGAAGGAATTTTTTGACATCCTCCTAACCTGCCATGATGGACCTTGTGGAGGTCATTTTGCAGCAAAGAGAACTACCTTCAAGATACTGCAAGCAAGCTACTATTGGCCCATTCTTCATCAGGATGTGAGGAGATATGTCAGCCAGTGCAATCGGTGTCAAATGATGGGGAAACCTAGTCCGTAGGATGAAATTCCCATGCAACCTCAAGTGACCTGTGAGCCATTTGAGAATTGGGGCATGGACTTTGTGGGGCCTATTAGCCCTCCTTCAAAACATAAGCAACACATCATTGTGTGCACCAACTACCTGAAAAAGTTGGCAGAGACAAAAGCAATCAAAGCAGCGATAGAGGAAAAAGTAGTTGAGTTTTTGACGGAAAACATATTCTACAAGTTTGGGTATCCAAGAGAGTTGGTTATAGATCAAGGCAGCGAGTTCGCTTCTAATCTACTCAAAGACCTACTCACACATCATAGAATCAAGAACAGGACTTCCACCCCTTACCATCCATAAGCTAATGGGAAGGTGGAGGTCATGAATAGAGCATTGGAGCATTGGAAGGGATCCTGACAAAGGTAGTGAGCAGCAATAGGAAAGACTAGGCAGACAGATTAGTTGAGGCCACTTGAGCCTACAACACAACATAGAAGACCACTATAAGGTTCACACCCTATGAGCTAGTCTATGGGAGGAAGGCTTTGCTGTCAATAGAATTTGAATTAAATACCCTGAGGATGGTAGCCCAACTGGACCTAGACCTTAGCCATGCATAGAAAGAAATATTACTCCAGCTCCATGGATTGGATGAACACAAAATGTAGGCCCTTCTCCATACAGAGGTAGTCTAGCTTCAGAAGAAGATATGGCATGAAAAAAACATCAAAGAGAAGCAATTTAAAGAGGGGGATTGGGCACTACTCTATGATTCAAGATATAAAGATTTCAAGGACAAGCTGAGGACAAGATGGCTAGGACCCTACACTATGGAGAAATGCAATGACAATGATTCATTTCTGATCATAACTATTAATGATGAAGCCATCCCCATGCTTGTCAATGGACACTGGTTCAAAGTTTACAAGAAACCCCTCTCCAAGCGAGAGTTCAATGAAGGTTTGAATAATTTAGTGATAGTTGTGGAGCATGTATTAGCCTCCGCTTCACCCAATCACTAAAGAAAAAGAGAAAAAACAAAAAATAATAAGGACTCAAGTGAAAGCCTCCATGAGGCGCTTGAGTGCCATCATTGGGTTGAAAACCTCTCCTGAGGCGGCCCAGTGGTGTCAAAAAATAAAAAATAAAAGAGAAGAAAGAAAATAAGATCCTTGGCTGAAAACCTCTCGTGGAGGAACCCGGGGTAGGCAACTAGGGTGAAAACCTCGCTGATGCACCCTAGTTGTTTTCCAAAAAAAAAAAGGAGAAAAAGAAAAAGAAAAATGAATTTCCAGTTTTATTGCAGGTTTGCGAGAGGACTATGGGAAGCAACAACAGGTGCCAAGGGAGCTTTGAAATCAATACCAGCACCTATCCTATCTTCCCTCGCCTTTCTCCATCATTCTAGACATTCTTTTCACCTCACGGTGCTTCTTTTTCGAAAATTTTGTTTTCTATAGGAGGTCCTGTGTTTTCTTCAGGAGGCTCCTGTAGAAATTACAGAGAGCCAAAAATGGATTTTAAAGGAAGTTTGAGGAACATGGAATCTTCATAAAATATTTATAAATCCTCGTATAGTCTTCAAACCTCTTTTCCATCATTTCTAGACATGCATCACATCCCAAGCATCATTCTTCTTCCTACCCAAGAAAACAACATAGAAAAAACAATTTTTTAAGAAAAAAGAAAAAAGAAAAAAATAAGAAAGGTAATCGCACCATCCACCTCACCTGAAGCCTACCACTTTCCTCTCCATCTCTATCCACATTTTTGGCATCATCCTCACAGCTCCAAGAATAGAAAAAGCTAAAATTTCAAAGGGAGAAGCAACTACAGGAGCTCCTATAGGAATTCCTATAGCAGCTGATCCGTTTAAAATCTACCATCAACAGCATGAGGGTGCAAATCTGAAGGTTGAATAAGACACCTGAAGATCAAATCCAGCCAAAAAGGAACCTGCACATAGCAAAATCATATCTCAGCAAGAATACAAGCATGCATCAAAAGAAATAAAGGCATGGAGTAGAAGGAAAGGCCATAGCACCTCATAACAAATGCATTTGGATCTAGGGAAAGTAACTAACCGGCTCCTTTGTTTGCATTGGTATAATTAGAGAGCATGCAACAACAATGAGATGGTTGAGGCTGGTTGGGGTTGAGGTGGCCAGTTAACTTGGCCACCTTCATCCAGTTGACTTCACTCATCGGAAGATGTCACCACACATGTGCTTAGTCAAACTCAAGAGAGATGTCAAGGACAGGTAGTGGAGGCGATGGGAACTCCGATGCAATCATGAGAGATGATCATGAGGAAAGGGAAATGATAACAAGGTAGGTGGGGATAAGCGGTCCAAATGGGGCTAATGTACACTTGTCTAGCTCACCATCCATCACCGGAAATATCCAAAAAAAGCAATAAGTACTCCTCGCCGAAGCACTCTGACCACCTTTCTCCTTCATTATATCCTTGAAAATCCACTTCTGATACCTTCTTGTGCCCCCACAAGCTTCGTACCTATCTTTCTCCACTAATCTCTCCTATAACCCTACTCTCAGTGTTCTGCAAGAGCACTTATAGGTTCTACAGGAGAACCTACAAGAGGTCTAGCAGTGTTCTATAGGAGAGCCAGTAAGTTGTTTTGGAGAGGGAAAACATAGTTTTTAGCACAATTCTTGTGCTGAAGAGGTAGGTTCTTGGCATACCTCCATTTAATATCAAAATATTCAAGTAGTGGTTTATTTTTGAGGAGAAAATACAACTTTTGGGTGGAGGAAACTGATAAAAAGAATTATTTCTTATTTCATAAAGAAAAAACACAGTCTATCTATCTCTCTATTTTATTCAGAAATTGTTCTCTCCATTTCCATAGTTGATTTTCTAAGGAAGCATAGGCAAAATGATAGGAGGTTTTATGAGGAAGGATCCCACTACACACCCACAAGTAGTGGACATATTCACAAGAGCCAATTAGATGAACGTTTTTTGAGAAATTTTGAGTGTTAGATGAGGAAATTTCTTAGGAATTTGCCCACTCTTTGGTCCCTCACTCCAGAACACATGTTATTGTCACCTTAAGGGGCCTTTATGTGGAGATAACCCCTGAATTTATCAGTAGGGTCACCACCCTTCCTCTTGGGTTGCCTTGGAGTAAAGATGAAAAATAAATTGGCCAGGCTACCAAGAAAAACTTCTTCCAAAACAATGAAACCCTTGTAGAGGATAAGAATGACATAAGAAGAGCTAGCATACCATAGCCTTGGGATGAGGTTAGCTATCAAATAATCAAGTATATTTCCTGTGAGGGGAGGTATAGCATTGTCTATGGTTACCACTTTAGAGTCATGCATGAATTAAGGTATGGCATGGACACTCCAGCCCCTCAGAAGCTCAACATCCCTTACTTCCTCGTACAGTCCCTCATTAACTCTAGTACTAAAGTAAAAGCAGGAAATCTAAACCAGATAGCTCACCATGGGTTAATCAAAATTTTAGTGGAAGAAGCCCTCCATACATTTACAATCCCCATAGCATGGGAAATTTTCTGAAACATGACTACTAAAGATGACATAAAGGCCCTGACCTATGATATTAGCCCTACTAGTAGTGAGGAGGAAGAGCAACAAGGGGGAGAAGGATAAGAAACTGGTGATTTAGAGGAACAAGAAGGGAAGAAGAAACAAACCAAAAGGGAGAAGGATAAAATAGAGCAAACAGAGACAGAAACAAAGACAAAAGGGGGAAAAGGGGTGAAAAATATAGAAGTGTCTCATTAGACCCTAGAAAGAGAGGCAGAAACTACTCTCACTACCCTCAAAACACAAATTAAGCCAAAACAAAAGAGGAAGAGGTAGACCTCAATGTATTTCAGGGCTAGGAAGAGCACAAGGATCAAAACAAGGAAACCCCAACCTTCTTCTAAAGTGCCAATTGTTATTGAAGATTCACCCTCTACCCAAGGAAAAGAATCCCCTTCCAAGGCACCTATCACTTATGAAAGGGGGACTCCTAGATCTCCCACATGGAAAGAAAAAGTAGAATTACAGGACTCAAAAAAACTTCTACAGGAGGCATAGACTGTTCTACAGGAGACCCTTTCAAAACTACAGGAGAATGAAAAACTTGAAAAAAGGGTAAGAGGATAGCCACAGGGAAAGGAGGAAGCAAGAAAGGCACAATAATCTAATCCCAAACCTAGTCTTGGATCTTACTACAATCTTCTTGAGGGGGGGAAGAATCATTCAAAAAAAATTTGCAATTCCACTATTCTTTGAATTGGAGAAAGAAAGAATAAGGACCCATAGGTGGATGAAAATACCCAAATCTAAGGGAGTTGAGGATATTGGCCATATGGAAAAGAAAATCAAAGAAATGGGTAGAGATTTAAGTGCTGTCAGACACAGGGAAGAAATCACAAGAAGTCACATTGAAAATGAAAATGAATTGCTAAGAAGACAACTGCAAGAGAAATAGACCCAACTGGCATGCATGGCCAGTCGGTCCATGGAGGCATTACAATGTAGGACACCAACGAAATCTTATGGCTTGTATCTCAAGGACTAGGGGATGCAATTTTAGATCAAGGCTTGAGCACAAAGGGGCACAATGCCTTTCCAAGATTATAGGCAGTTTATGGACCTGTGTGACCAAATCACATCAGAAGATAAGCCCATGATGGTTGAATTCTATCTCCATAACATGGCCTTCACAGACATGAATGTGTGGGACCCCAATGCTAGGCTAGGGGACCTACAACTAATGGCCATGGCCTCATGGATGAACCATGAAGAGTTAAGGGCAACAGAAATAAGAAGGTTGATGATAAAGGAACAAAATGAGCCTTTAATGATTAGAGCTAAGCCATAAAACCCCATGGCACTCATCAACACACATAACCTGGTTTCACATAATCCTCAAATTTCCCCAAGATATATGAGTGATTAGGCTCAAGCCATTGCACATTTTGAGGATATGGAAAGGTTACTTGGGGATGACTGTGTGCATGCATGTATGAGGAGATGGAACACCTTACCACACAGTCTGCAGATCAGGGAGTATCATTCCCCAATGAGGATGAAAGAGGCATTAAGTAGAGTGCCAATGTACAATCGCTCCATGCAGAGGCTGTAGGTCAATTGGATTGGCCTCAAATTGAGTCCCCCACTACTGCTAGGAATGCTAGAAGGCAGAAAAGAAGAAGAAGAGCAATAGCAATGGGAAGAGGTAGACAGGAAGGTAGGATTTTATGACAAGGAAGAGGACACCTCATCAGAAGCATGGGATGCTAGGGAGGCCACCAGGGCCATAAATGATGAGGAGATGGACTAAGTTGCTAAGAGGATGAGCAACACTTTTAGTAGGGGGCTGATGATGAGCCTCATAAGTGGGTAATTATATGGGCTAATTTTACCTCCTAACCTAGTCAAATCAACCATTCTCTTAGCTTATTACATGATTTTCTTATTATATTTATGCCTATAGAGTGAGTTTAGTTAGTTATGATGCGATGATGTTTAATATGTGTTTAATGCAGATTATTGATTGTGGTCAAAGTCAAGGATACAGTGGAAAAATGGCCAAAATAACTCAAAGTGGACAAAGGAAAGGACATATAGGAGGGAATCCCCCTCATTTATTACTCTCCATTTCGAATTCCCCTTCATTCAGCTTGGAGTAGAGGCAACCAAGTCATGCATTAGTAGGTAGCTGAGAAAGTGGAGGACAACTGATGTTTATCTCAAGTTTTGGGAGCCAAGCCTCCCTAATTTTGAGGGAGATATTAGGAGCTCCATTTGTATAAGTAGAGAGGCCTAGGGCCTCACTAGGGTCAGATATTTGTTGGATTTTTGCTGCAGTATTGCTTATGTTAACTATGCTCAACTTCGAGCTTATTATTTTGGCAGTTCATGTAATATTGTTATTATTTTGGAAATAAAGATGGAATCCTTTTGAGTTAGGACTGAGTTACCTCAGAGGGATGAAGCTCTTGGGTTAGGGCCCAATCCAAGCAACCAAGCTCCTCTCTATTTGTATTTGTATGTTTCATTTCAGTTTATAGAATAAGTTGTTGCTAGATGTATTTCTTTTAGGATTAGGAATAGGTTGTTTTTTATGATTAAATAGTTTGCTTCCATTTTTGTTTTCAATAGCAGGTTAAGCAGTGATAAAGAAAAGATCCAAAAGGCTAACAGTATTGCCTTGGCCTCTCTTCCTCCCTTCGGGACAATGATCTGAGGCAAAGACCCTCTTGCTGCCCCAAAAACACAGATTTTCCTCCTTCATAGGACTTCTAGTGTTTGCAGCTTTCTAATTGGTTCATAGTTTAGTTTTCTTTGCTTCAGAACTTCTCCATCATGCTCATTTCTTTATGTGCAACAATCTTCTTTCATACTTATTTCATGCAATGGTTATCAGCATTTTCTTCCATAGATCACAGTTTACTTTGATGCAAAAAATCTGTTTTTTTAGATGCACATATTTCCTTGCTTGCTTAATCTCATTGGTTGACTGTCAGTTTTTTATGAAGCATATATCTTCTAGCATAATTCCGGCCTATCAGCCACTCCATCCTCCATATAATCCATGCCCTACAAGTCGCCCAAGTCTCCCCTCAATTCTGTCTTAGTTTCCTGCATTTTCCATAGAATTCCTTCTTCTCTCCTCAACTATATCCGAACATATTTCTCTCTCCTAATGATTCTTCGTAGTCCCTAAGTGCCATAAAACATCATCCCCACACTTCATCCACCTTTTACACCTACTCTCACACCTTCAAAATAGTGAAAACTGCTCTTGGCCTCCTCCTGTAGAACATTGTTTTTCCTCCTGCAGATTTCCTGTGTCCTCTTGTAGATTTTCATGTAGGATTTCTTTTAAAGGCCAAGTTTGGGAAAAGCCTCCAAAGGCCACCTAATGCCTCTTAGGACCCATCCACACCATACTATATCCACTCAAGTCCCAGAACCACCCTCCATCGCCACCTGTTCACTGCCACATCTACAAACAAATAAATTACATGCATAACAAATTCACATAAAAATACATAAAAATCCAGAAAGATGTTTTGTGCTCATTTACTTTCAGAAATAGATTAGGTAGATGTAGTTTACTTCCTTGAGTAGATAATGGCATTATTTTCATGGTTTTCATATTGTTTTATGCAAAAGTAGGATTAGTTGTTAACTAGGATTTCCTTGGTTTGCTTTACATTTCAGTCTTCCTTTCTGCAAGTATAATAGCATCAGTAGAGTAATATCTTTTTCCTTCTGTCACATATAAATATTCTTTTGGAATCCATAGAAGTTGGCTTGAGCTCCTAATGATCTTGGACCAACTGACCAATTGATAACCTATAGTAAGAACTAGTACTTGTGCATACAACACCGTTGCTTCCAAGTTTGTTACGAACTACCGGTTTGATAAGAGTAAAGTAGGCAGCCCAGGAGTTGCAGCATTATTGTTGCAATACTGGTGCTCACCACTTTTTTAGCGTTTTTGCTAGGAAAGCATCAGATTATTCAGTGATTACTTCTTTCTTCTATTTCCTATTGCAACATTCTGCTTATAGTTTATTTCAGCAAAAGTAGATTAGTCATTTCCTTTATTTCAGTTCTGCATTTCTTTTGCTTTCCTTTTCAATTATGCAATTTCCACTTGAGAAAAAGTAGATTAGTCACTTCCTTGCTTTCAGTTCTACATTTCTTTTGATTTCCTTTTCAATTCCACAAATTTCATTTCAACAAGTTCATTTCAATTAGTTGCAAATTGTTTTGTACAATCAATTTCAGTTTTGTAGGTACTATTAGTGTGGGGAAAAAGAAACAAAAACCAACCAAAAATATTTCCTTTCATGCCTCGTAGGGATAGAGATAATTCAGGAAAAACTTTTCCCAACACCCCACTGCTTCAAAAAACCAACCTTCTCTCTTCTTCAGTGCTTGCAATCAATAAGAACCCTTAGGTGAACAACCTAACATATTTGAAGAACCTATTGGGGAAAAAGAAGAAGAAAACATTCCTTTAGAGCCAATGGCTAAACACATAAATGCTAGGGGGAATGGAGAAAGAATAGAGGGTACCTTCCCATTCAAGAACTAATGGGGACACCAAAATGAAAAATATAAGTCCTTCAGCCCTACTTCACTTCCATGGTTTGACTACAGAAGATCCTGACACCTTCTTGTTTGAGTTTGATGTTATCTGTTGAACCTATGACTATGCAGAAGATGAGAAAAAGTTGAAACTATTCCCTTCTACTCTCAAGGATGCAGCATTGCGCTAGTTCATGGGATTACCTAGCAATAGTATCAAAACTTGGGCTCAGATGCAGCAAGCCTTTAACCACAAGTATTGATACTATTGTAGGTCAAAATATAACAAAGAAGAAGTCTTCCGAATGACCATGGCAAGTGATGAATCCTTGGAAGATTACAAAGAGACGTTATAGCTTTGTTACAAAACAGCTAGGTGTACACTTGACCCCGAATCTCTGAAGTTGGTCCTGCTCAGGGGAATTCTAGAAGACCTTCTAGACACCCTCCATTTGCTGGCCTGGGGAGACATCTACCAACTATCTTATGAGGACATAAAGACTCTTTCTAGAAACCATTCTAAAGTAGCCAGAAAGAAAGGTAGGGGGAGTCAACCCATAGCCAGTACCTCTTCTTCCAATTCATCCATTAAAGGAGAAATTTGAAACATGATGGAAGACATCAAGAGTGAAATGCTGCAAACTCTTGCAATGCAAATGGATACTTTACATATCAAAAGAAAAGAAGAGGAAGCAGAGAGGGCTTTGGTCTTTTTTTGTCCTAGATGCACCATAAGGCATCCTAGGAATGAATGCCCATTGAACTCTATAGAGGATTGTTTAGTCTGTGAAGAAGACCATTCTACAGATAAGTGCCCTTCCTTGCCCGGACTTAAAGTGGTATACAAAGGGGCTAAAGGAGCCATTGAATCACTCTATTTCATGAACCAAAGGAGACCGCATGGACTTAGACCATACCAACAAGGGATGTAAGGGACATCTCAGGCATACTACCACCCAAACTAAGTCACTTCCATACCTTCTTGGGGCCCTCCTGCTCATCTTTCCTGGTCCACGCCTCCTCCTTGGTCCTTCCCATCTCAATATTATGCCCAACTAGCCACTCATTCATTTCAATCCTATGCTCAAGCGCAACCTTAGTGGAATGCATCTCATCAGGGGTGGAGGCCCTAGTACAAATATCCTCCCACTCTTTTGCCTCCACCACCTGCTCAACCAAAACCATTACCTTCTGCTCCACCAAGGCAACCCCAAATTCCTACCAAGCCGAACACGAACCCAAACAATAGACATGCTCAACAATGTATAGTGGGGAACCATCATGCCCAACTTATGCTATGGAGATTCAAGAGATTAATCTGTGCTATGTGAAGGTTCTCCCAGATAGTCAGCCTACACCTAGGGAGGTTGAGGAAGATAAAGAGGAAAGTGAACCTAAAGCAAATCCACCCTTTCCTATGAGACTATCCGCAATAGTACAGCCTACCCCAAAAGAAACTGAACTCCTGGGAGAATTAAAAAAGTTATGTGTGAAGATACCACTTCTCCAAGCCATAAAAGATGTGCCTATCTACAATAGGTTGATCCAAGAGAAGTGCTTTAGGCATCTAGGAAGGCGTAAGAGAGATTCCACAACCATCAATGTAATAGGAAAACTGTCTCACCTAATGTTGGGGCAGGTAATATGTCCAAAATATCTGGACCCTGGAAGCCTAGTATTTGATGTCCACATCAATGGCACCATAATCCCACATACCTTGATTGATCTGGGAGCTTCCGTTAATGTGATGATAAAGGACACAATGCTCAAACTTAACCTCTAGGGCTCCTTGAGGAAGACCACGCCAATACTGCAGCTAGCAGACCACTCGACCATGACCCTTGAAGGGATTGTGGAAGATGTGATGGTCTCCATTGATACTTGGGAGTACCCTGCTGATTGCTTAGTTCTCTAGCTAAAGGCAAAGCTCAATGGGTATCCTCTCATTATGGGAAAACCCTGGTTGTCTACTGCCGATGCCTACATCAATTGTCGAGTTGGGAACATGACCATAAAGAATGTGCATATGTCCAAGCAGTTAATCCTATATCCTCCTACCCAACCCTTGCTAGAACATGATGTACCTCTCTGTTTTGAGGAGGAAGATGAGGATGAAGTCTATTCAGCACCACTTTGTGTATTAAAAACTGTCATGGGGGGAAATCGCAAGATGAGGATGATATGATTGAAAACTTGATTCAGAATCCACCTCCCAATGTATTACCCTTAGAGGACATAGTGAGAGAAACCCAAAACAACCCCTCAACTGATCTTTGAGTGGCCGACCCAACCTTTCTCTATGTTAAAATATAGAGTTTAGCCCAGAAAGAACCTTGAAAACCAATCCATCCCTATCCACTTCCCAGGAGAAGGAATTGTCTAGTTTTCTAAGAAAACACCTAGATTCCTTCACCTGGAGTTATAAGAAGATAAAGGGAGTGCACTCTTCAGTGTGTACTCATCATATATACATTAAGGAAGATTGGAAACTAGTCAGGCAACCTCAAAAGAGGATGAATCTAGCACTTAAAGATATTATTAAGGAAGAACTGCAAAAATTGCTTGATGCAAGATTCATCTATGCCATCTCTGACAGTGAATGGTTCTCTCCCTTGGTGCTAGTGCCAAAGAAAAATGGCAAGTGGAGAATCTATGTCGACTATCAGGAATTGAACAAAGCCACTAAAAAAGAACCATTTTTCTTTACCTTTCATAGATCATGTATTAGACGGTCTGGCAAGGAAAAAGTTTTTCTCTTTCCTAGATGGGTTTAGCGGGTACAATCAGATTCAAATCAACCCGAAAGAGCAAGAGAAGAACAATTTCACTTGTCCTTGGGGTACCTTTGCATATCAGGTCCTTCCCTTTGGTTTGTGTAATTCTCCAGCCATTTTCCAAAGAGTGGTACTAAGTATATTCTCTGAATTAGTTCATGATGCAATAGAGATATACATGGATGACTTTAATCCTTATGACTCTGACTTTCAGGAAGCTTTATCTAACCTAGGAAAAGTTCTAGACAAGTGTAATGAGATGAACCTATCCCTCAGTCTGGATAAATATGAATTTTTGATGACTGAATGGACCGTGCTAGGTCAAGAAATATCTCAACAGGGACTACAAGTGGACCCCAACAAAATTGGCATCATCCAAAAGGTTCCACCTCCTCAAAAAGTGAGAGATGTTAGAAGTTTCGTAGGGTTGGCTGGGTATTATCGAAGATTCATTAAATATTTCAGCAAGCTAGCCTCTCTGTTGTTTGGTCTTTTGGGAAAAGATGTTGCATTTATGTGGTCGGAAATCTGTCAAGAAGCCCTACATACCTTGAAGAGCAAGCTCATGACCGCCCCAATTATGAGAGGCCCAAACTGGGCCATACCTTTCCACATTCACACAAATGTCTTGAACAAACAAATAGGAGTAGCCTTGGGACAAATTGATGAAAAGTTATCTTATGCCATATACTTTATAAGCAAAAACTTGTCAAAGGAAAAGTTAAACTATATAGTCACCGAAAAGGAACTCCTAGCTGTCGTACATTCCTTAAACAAATTCAGACATTACATCGTAGGCTATCAAACCTTTGTGCACACTGATCATGCTGCAATTAGATATTTAATGAAAAAACTGGATGTAAATGCTCACATTATTAGATGGTTACTTTTACTGCAACAATTTTATTTGACCATTGCTGGTAAGCCTGGTAAAGAAAATGTTATTGCTAACTTTATGTCTAGAGTAAATTTACCTGCAGGTGAAGAAGGAGTGGTGGATGATCAAATGCTAGATGAACACCTGTTTACTATCTCAGTACTCTCTACATGGTTTGCTGATATAGCAAACTACATGGTTTCAGCACAGTTCCCACCACACTTATCCTCAAAAGAGAAGAGAAAAATAGTAAGTAAAAGTGCCGCTTTCACCTAGATTAGGGGCAATATCTTCAAACTTGGCCCAGATCAAATGTTGAGAAGATGTGTGAGGGAGGAGGAAGTTTTTGACATCCTCCTAACCTGTCATGATGGGCCTTGCGGAGGTCATTTTGTAGCAAAGAGAACTACCTTCAATATATTGCAAGCAGGCTACTATTGGCCCACTCTTCATTGGGATGTGAGGAGATATGTCAGCCAGTGCGATCGATATCAAAGGATGGCGAAATCCACTCCAAAGGATGAAATTCCCATGTAGCCTCAAG
Source organism: Pinus taeda (assembly GCA_000404065.3). Taxonomy (NCBI): domain Eukaryota; kingdom Viridiplantae; phylum Streptophyta; class Pinopsida; order Pinales; family Pinaceae; genus Pinus; species Pinus taeda. Next base: position 23,830 of record APFE030792328.1, read on the forward strand.
TGACCTATGAGCCCTTTGAGAAGTGGGGCATGGACTTTGTGGGGCCTATCAGTCCTCCTTCAAAACAAAAGCAATACATCATTGTGTGCACTGACTACCTGACAAAGTGGGCAGAGTTAAAATCAATCAAAGCAGTGACAGAGGAAAATGTAGCTGAGTTTTTGTAGGAAAACATATTCTACAAGTTCGGGTATCCAATATAGTTGGTTACATATCAAGGTAGCCAGTTCTCTTATAATCTAATCGAAGACCTGCTCACACATGATAGAATCAAGCACATGACTTCCACCCCTTACCATCCACAAGCCAATGGGCAGGTGCAGGTCACGAATGGATCATTGGAAGGGATCTTGACAAAGGTAGTGAGTAGCAGTAGGAAAGACTAGGTGAATAGATTAGTTGAGGTCACTTGGAACTACGAGAAGAAGGCTTTATTGTCAATAGAACATGGAAGACCACTACAAGGTTCAGACCCTACGAGCTGGTCTATGGGAAGAAGGCTTTGTTGTCAATAGAATTTGAATTCAATACCCTAAGGGTGGTAGCTCAGCTGGACCTAGACCTTAGCCATGCACAGAAATAAATATCACTCTAGCTCAATGGATTGGATGAACATAGAATGTAGGCCCTTCTCCATACATAGATGGACCATCTTCAGAGGAAGATATGGCATGATAAAAACGTCGAAGAGAAGCAATTTCAGGAGGGAGACTGGGCACTACTATATGATTCAAGATATAAAGATTTCAAGAACAAGCTGAGGACAAGATGGCTAGGACCCTACACTATTGAGAAATGCAATCACAGTGGTTCAGTTCTGATCAGAACCGTTGATGATGAAGCCATCCCCGTGCTTGTTAATGGACACCAGTTGAAAGTCTACAAGAAACCCCTCTCCAAGAGAGAGTTCATTGAAGGATCAAATAAGTCAGTGATGGTAATGGAGCATGTCTTAGCCTCCACTTCACCCACTCACTAAAGGAAAAGAGAAAAAACAAAAAATAATAATGCCTCAAGTGAAAAACTCCATGAGGTGCTTGAGTCCCATCATTGGGTTGAAAACCTCTCCTGAGGAAGCCCAGTGATGTGAAAAAAAAAGAGAGAAGAAAGAAAGTAAGGTCCCTGGGTGAAAACCTCCCTTGTAGGTTCCCAAGACCAGAAACTAGGGTGAAAACCTCCCTGAGGCACGTTGGTTGTTTTAAAAAAAAAAAGGAGAAAAAGAGAGAGAAATGAATTTCTAGTTGTATTGCAGGTTTGCAGGAGGACTACAGGAAGCAACAACAGGTTCCAAGGGAGCTCTAAAACCAATACCAGCACCTATCCTATCTTCGCTCACCTTTCTCCATCATTCTTAACATTCTTTTCACCTCACTGTGCTTCTTTTTCAAAAACTGTGTTTTCTACAGGAGGCTCCTATAGAAATTACAGAGAGCCAGAAATGGATTTTAAAGGCAGTTTGAGGAACAAGGAAGCTTCATAAAATATTTATAAATCCTCCTACAGTCTTCAAACCTCTTTTCCATCATTTCCAGACCTAGATCACATCCCAAACATCATTCTTCTTCCTGACCAAGAAAAAATACATAAAAAATAGCGTTTTTAGAAAAAAGTAAAAAACAAAAAAAATAAGAAAGGGAATCGCATCATCCACCTCACGTGAAGCCTACCCTTTTCCTCTCCATCTCTATCCATATTTTTGGCATCATCCTCACATCTCCAAGCATAGAGAAAGCTAAAATTTCAATGGGAGAAGCAACCATAGGAGCTCCTGTATGAATTCATGTAGCATCTGATCCCATTAGAATCTATCATCAACTATAGAAGATGAAGGCATGGAGGTGGATACTCAACCTATGCCCTCTGCAACAAAACTGCTCGCCTATGTCCCCCCATGAAAAAGGAAGGCCAGAGTGCCCAAGGACCTGGACGAGACCAAGAGTTTACTCTAAATCTCGCTCCTCCCAGATGGCATTATGTTTGAGGGCATGCACCTGGGCTGTGTACCGACCATGAAATTTGAAGATTGGGACCTCACCGATTGCAAGAAGTTCCCTCACCTTGAGACTAGAAATATCATGAAGCAAAACACTGTGCAAGTGGTGACAACATTAGAGCCATGGAAGTGGTTTCTCGGTGTGGAAAAGGTCGGGCTATTGAACCTACTATGGGTGTTGGATTTCCACCATGCCTGAATAACCATTTTCGTCAGCAGGCAGCTACTCTGTTTAGTGCATGATGGGTATTTATGGCTGTCGGAGCCTATCCCCATCATGGTAGACCTAATTCATCACATTTCTTGGCTTCCATACCAAGGAAAGGACCCCATGACCATATAGGAAGGAAAGGGAAATTATTTGGCCATCACGGAGGCCATGAAGACAAAGTACAAGCTGGGAAAGAAGAAGAGGGGCTACGCTATCTCCAATATCAAGGACAAATCAACACCTATATCAACCCAAATCCTTGCAGGCAAAGTTATGCATAAGTACCATGCCAACGAGGTACCTACGCTAGTGGTCACACTAGCCGAGAAGTGCATGGAGGGGGTCTAGTTTAATTGGTCTAAATTCCTCTACACAGAATTCTTAGAGAATTGTAGTGGAGCCTAGGAGTAGGGTAAAAGCTTCCACTATGCATGGTTATTACTGTCCATAGTGCTTGTAGTAGGGAAATTTCTGGAGGACAGTCAATTCCCCATAATTGACAGAGAATTACTGGAGGCCGCAAAGTACCCTTCACTCTGGGCCATGAAGGATGCTACAAGGATAACTGACAGCAAGATCTTCTAGGTCCTCATGGAGATGAACATCTGAATGTGGATCAACCGTAAACCACACTTATCACCAATGGTTTACAACAGTTTGTAGGATTTTGCAGAATTTAATGTAGACATGCACAAGGTATATGTCAAGGCGCGCAAGGATCCGACAAAGCAGTGGACAAGGCTACCCTTTTTAGCCACTGATGACACCATTTTCATTGTCTTGGAGGCATGGCCTCTAGAATGGCGTGCCCTAGACATTGCAGAACTTGAGAGGTCAACAACGCAGAAGAAGAAAGACGATACCAAGCTTCACATTAAACAATTGGATGAGAAATGGCGGAACGAAGCTACAATAGCTAAGATGTGGGTAGAAGGGGAAGCGGCACAGAAGGCAGCCAAGCAAGAAAAGGTCGTAGCAATAGCAGCATCACAAGAAGCAGCCACGAATATGGTCGAGGTCCAAATAACACCTTCGCAAGGGCACACAATAGAGGAAGCAAAAATAGAAGAAGGAGGCATAGACCCACGAACAGTGTCCACACAGTTGAAGCACCAACACTCGACAAAGTGAGCAGGATCGAGGAAGAAGGTCAAGGAATTGAAATTGTCCATTGACCCGATCACCCTAACCAAAGGTGATCTGCATGACATTGGTGAGATGGTGCATGATGTCATAAATGAGGCTCTCCAAGATTTCATGCAGGAGAACAAAATTATGTTGGGGGCCCTCATAGCACAGTTGCAGGAATTACAGGCGTGCCCCCCTTAGGTTGGTACCCTCGGAGTTGGATCCATGATAGCAGAGTAGATGGTGTGCACATGGATGAAAAACACAATAGTGTTGTCGAAAGGGGCTCTACTACCATCAGATGAGGTCGACAAGTTTTCGATTATCACGACGAAAGGTCTCAACGTTAATCTAGCTACCCTTCCATGCAAGACATTATATCTATTGCAAGATGGGATAACGGAAAAGTTGCGTGCTAGGGAGAGTCATGCACTCCAAGTCATCATCGAGCAGAAGATAAATATGGAACAACTCAACTTGCAGCGCGATGAATTGGTGTCGCAAAATCAACAACTAGTTTAGGTGATAGGCAACACTTGCCGAAGTATCTCGGAGCTAGCCATCCTAACAGATCTACCAGCGGAGTTGTAGATCCACAGGTTAGTAGCAGGAGTTTGTGATGCCAGGGAAGAAATGACAAAGGTTTAGTTGGAGCTGAATCTTCAGATCACCGAGTTGTGATTAAAGGCATAGCCATCCACTCCCTTAGAAGTTAGAGAACAGTGTGCTAGCACCATCACAATGGAATTGGAGGAGATCGGAGGTGCAGTGCAAGACTGCACCAACATTTTGTAAGAATCACTTGAGGTCCTCACAACTCTATAGGAGGACCCCAACATCCAGCACTTAAAGACAGAGGTGTGAAAACTCCAACAGTAGTATGACAATGTCCAAGGAACTACACAGATAGTGGTCCTCACCCAACGGCGTGCAAGGATGCAATAATCTAAAGCACTAAAGGACGAGGTGGACACGGCACGACATAATGAGGTAGTTCTCAAATCGCACATATAGCCTTGGATCGATGAGGCCTTCACCATCATTACAGACATCAAAGGCATGTTAGTAAACATACCGGGGATGCACACATTAATTCATAGAAGCACCCCAGAGACAGAGGTCTTAGAAAAATGTATGCAGCATATCCAACAAGCAGCAGTTAGTGCGCTGCTGACCTTTGCTCAATTTGAGAAGAGTTTGAGGGACTCTGTGAAAAGATCGCCACGCCAACAGAGTGACTCAAGGGTGTGTCATAATGTTTGTGTTGGGGGCTTGTTGGGCATGCAATACCCCAAGGCATGTTTTTGGGCTTAAAGACCAAGTTTGACCCAATCTTGTTGTAAAGCTCTACGAATTGTGGGTGCGGGACACAAAAGTATAATAGAGTCACAAGGTTGTTCGCCCTAGTCTTGTAATGTAATGTTGGCCTACCCATGGTTCGCAGACCATGGGATTGTATAAATAGAGTGAGGCTCTAAGTGTAAAACAAGGGAATGGTGGAGAAGAATAACAAGTCTAAGTGATCGAGTCGCAAGTGTAAAGTGTGCCTTTAGGTCGTAGAGTAGGAGAAGGCTCTACAGCTGAGTGCGCAGGGTAGAGTTGAGTCTGTAACTGATGAAGTAATTATTAAAGAGAAGTTTTGTCATAATTATGTGTATCTATTATTGGGTTAAATCATGTTTGATATAATTTGCAAATATACTGTTTATTTACTACGTGCACCTGTATGAATGGTTTATGTTGTTAACGTAAAGCACGCAAGTAGGCTAAAATAATAAACTAACATTGGAATACCAGTAAGGAGTTGGATATTAATGTAGAAGAGTAGTGTTCAGCCCCAGAATAGGGCTGCGTGAAGGCAGCATATCGGGCTGTGAGGTACAGGACAGTGCGTGAAGCGACTTGTGTGTAGGGTCGAACCACGAACCACTTGAACTCATCAGACATCTCTAGGGTGTGGAAACCTGGTTCTAGCACCCTCCCATACTACTTCGGGTGAGACCTCAGTCTGCGATTCATGGACTATTTCTAAAAGGGCCAGTAGTCTCAGGATCTGTTTGGCTAAATCAACTCTGAACTTGGGTCAGGTGCCAACAAGCCAACAACACACAAAAGGTATGCATTGCAACTTTATATTTGGAACCAAATCAATTTGTATGGTATCTATGGATTTTCTCTCGTAAAAGAATTGTCACTTGGGCAATTTTTGCAGATGAAATGATAACACATTATCAATATGCAAAAAGAAGCACTTTTTTTTAGCCAATTGATAAATCTCAAACAAAAGGGTTCAATGATGGAGCACATTGAGGACTTCCAAAAATTGAATGTAAGGGCAAACGATATTCCAAAGGAGCATAGGATTGATTTGTTCATCGAGACTTTAAATGATAACATCCAACATGAGTTTCACCGTTGGGAACTTGATTCATTGGAGAAGGCATTCAGGTTGGCAAGAAAAATGGAAAGAAAAACTATGGAAACAAGGAAGCCTACCACTCACAATTATAAAGATGGAAGTGTTGTTTCCCCTAGCCTTCCACAACCTACAAGGTTGACACCACAAGAATTGGAATAAGAAAGAGTAAAAGGGCTTTGTTACAATTGTGATAGAAAATACACTAAAGGTCATAAGTATCCTGAGAAGAAATTATTTTACATAGATTATTAAGAGAAAGAAAAGGAACAAGAAACATCAAAAGAAGAGGATATAGACTAGGAAAAAACCCTGAAGAAAGAAGAAATGAATCTGACCATATCTTGTAATGCATTGGCTGGAATTACCACTCCTAAAACTATCAAGATAAATGGGCACATCAAGAAGAAAAAGGTAATAATGTTGATTGAATCAGTCAATACCCATAATTTTATTGATTGTAAGACAACCAAGGAATTGAATTGATTCTTATATCCAGCGCCAGAGTGTCAAGTGATGGTTGCAAGTGGAGGAACCATAAATTTCTCTAGAAAGTGCCATAATATCAAGCTATCCATGGGAAAATATGTATTTAATAGCCCAATTCTTTCTATTCCAATGGGTGTGCGGATGTTGTACTAGGAGTCCAATGGCTACAATCCTTAGGTACAATAGCTTTTAATTTTCAAGAAATTTTTGTGAAATTTTCTTTAGAAGGAAAGGAAGTTGAACTAAGGGGTATCGTAGTGAAACCGTGAAAGATAATAAGCTCTAATGGAATGAAAAAGATTCTAAAGAAAGAAAAACGAAGCATAACTACACAATTATGTTCACTAGAGGTTCCCACATTGAAATCATCTATTTCTACAGATCTCCAAAAAGTCCTGGAGAATCATTCCAAGGTATTTGAGACCTCCCAAAGTCCTCCCACCTATTTGTGATCATGACCATGCTATTCATTTGATACTAGGAAGTGTTCCTCCAAACATTAGGCCTTACATATATCCCTATGCCCAAAAGAGCGAAATTCATCGTATGGTTGTAGAAATGCTAGAGGCTCGTATAATTCAACCTAGTCAAAGTTCTTTCTTTTCTCTAGTAGTATTGGTTCACAAGAAGGATGGATAGTGGCACATGTGTCCAGATTATAGGGAACTCAACAATATCACTATTAAAGATAAATTTACCTTTTGTATCATTGATGAATTATTAGATGAATTTCATGGATTAATTTACTTCACCAACTTGGATATTCATTCAAGGTATCATCAAATCAGAATGAAGACTGAAGACATTCTAAAAACATCATTTAGAACACATGAGGGTGATTATGAATTTTTGGTCATGCCTTTTGGCCTTACCAATGCACCTTCTACATTTCAAGGTTTGATGAATTCAATTTTCAAACCCTTCCTTAGAAAATTTGTGTTAGTATTTTTTGATGATATACTAATCTACACCAAGTCTTGGAAGGGTCATGTTCAACATGTTGACAGGGTACTCAAAGTATTTGAGGAGAAGCAATTATATGAAAAAATCTACAAATGTTTCTTTAGAGTACAAGAGGTGGAATATTTGGGACATATTATATCTCATGAATGTGCTAAGGTAGACCCTAGAAAAATTAAAACCATTAAGGAATGGAAAATCCACACATCCATAAAGCATCTGCGAGGATTTCTTGGGGTTGAAAGGGTATTATCATAAGTTTGTTAAGAATTATGGGAGAATAACAGCACCTCTAACAACATTTTTGAAGAAATATGCATCTTCAACAACTCCAGATGAAATGAAGGCCTTTGAACATCTTCAAGAGGCAATGTGCCAAGCACCAGCCTTAGCTACACTGGACTTCACAAAATCCTTTATTGTGGAATGTGATGCCTCAGGAAATGGAATTGGTGCTATTTTAATGCAAGAATAAAGACTCATTTCTTTCGAAAGTCATCCAATCAAAGGAAAGTATTTACACAAAGCTATTTATGAGAAGGAAATGTTGGAAATACTACATGCACTTAAGAAATGATGACCCTACCTAATGGGAAGACATTTCAAGGTAAAAATGGATCATGATAGTCTTAAATACTTTTTAGAACAAATAATATGTTCAAAAGATAAGAAAAATGGGTCACAAAGATGTTGGGTTATGACTTTGAAATAATCTAAAAAAAGGGAAAAAAATTGTTGTGGCAGATGCACTCTCAAGAAAGTTTGAGGGTGTGGAAACATTTCTTTGCGCCATTTATATTATCCAACCATATTGGATAAATGAATAAAGGGATGAATGGAAGAATTATGAAGAAGTATGGGCACTCATTAAAAAGTTACAAAAAGATCCCAATACATCTAATACATTTAGTTGTAAAAATAATTTGTTATGGTATAAAGATCAGTTATATCTATGTAAGAATTCCCAACTAAAACAAAATATTCTTATGGAATTTCACACCTCTCCCTTACTGGGGCACTCATGATTTCTAAAAACTTACCACATGGTTAAGAAGGAATTTTTTGGGATTGCCTTAAATCAGATATTCAAAAGATCTGTGAGGTGGTTTCATAACATCCTATTTTTCTACTCTATGTTCCAAATCAATCATTTGTATTTTTTCACATCAACTGATGTAGGACTCTCATTGCCTACCTTTGACAAATCCCTTCCTATAGAGTTCAAAACATTATATAGGAAGTGGATTAAGAAACACCACAGTACCCTGGAGCTTCTAGTCATTCGTGGCAGGTTTTCATGTCTTTGATTGTGGGTTTTCACTATTTTCTCCTACTTTAACGATTCTACGAGTGTTCAACCTCAACACCTTTATTCACACTCGCTAGGTTATACTGTGCATCTTGGAGACCATCATCCTTATTAGTGGCCATCATCACATCTATTAAATTTTTTTATCATTTATTGGTAATCATATGACTTCTCATATGTTCCACATCAGCTCATTTATTCACATGTGTAGAATTATGCTATTATGTGATGGTTGTGAAGACCTTGGGTAGAGGCTTGCATCACTCAACTTTCTTTCCTCTCCTAAGTTGTGACTATTTGTTTTTGGACACAACCTCTCAGACTAATTACATTATGACATATATCAACATCGTGCTTATTGATGGAAAATCTATCATAGATCCATTAGACACCATTTTTGTTTATCTACTAAGCATGGGAATGCTTGACTCAAGACATGATTATATTTTTTTGACATATGTTTGTTTTCTGTAGGTCTCCTTCTATTCTCAAGATTTGAAACTCTCTTAGATCAACTATTTTATAAAGTATTTCATCCATCACCTTATTCTCTGACCTCGCACTTTAGGGGGTATGTGTTATATAGGAAAATACCTCCTCCTCGTATCAAAGGAGAAGATCATGTTGGTGACTGGAATACACCCCTATTTCAGGCTTTTTAACACTGTAACACACCCTACTAGATCATTTTAGAGCATGTTAATATTCGATGCATACATGTAACATGCATTACCCTAGTATTTAACACTCTATATCTTCATGGGGATTGTGTTACCTGAATTTCACATAGCCACAAGAAAAACTCACGAGTTTACTCACTATGACTCTATTTTTCACTTGAGTGGACTCTAGAAAAGTGGAAAATTATTGCCTCAAAATCATCAATTGATGTTTCCTATCCTAACAAAAAATACTAAAGTGAGTGAAAAAAATAAGGTAGAAGAAACATCTTCCACCCTATGGATCTTTCCCAAAGTGAACTGAAGCTGGAATTGGTAGTATTTTCAGCTTCCCCTCACCTATATATTGGAGGTTAGGCCATTGATATTGGGAACATAATTCATGTTTTGTTATGCTACCAAGATATTATTTGATGGATAGAGGTTGAGGAGATAGGATTTGGAGAATGTCATGTTGCAGCGACTAATGGTTGTAACCTTCCTCACTTATTGAGTATTTAGATCTACTTTTGTTCCTTCCATATTGTTGTCAATTTCTCATGTATTTTGTGTTTACTTAATGGTAACATGGAAAAGGGTATTATTCTTGTATATTCAACAATGTATTGTTTTTCATCTATTGATGTTTGAATTGATTCAAGTTTATATGTTGTAAATGTTATGTTTTCTACTACAGCAAAAAAGGTCATTGTTGAGGGTCATGCTCATGACAAACTTTTAAGGTTCGTCACCAATGTTACATATGGTGACGGTCCTTAAAAAATAGTTGTTGTAAGTGTATATAGTGATAGTCCTTCAAGGTTTGTCACCAATTCGATTCTCAATGACACTTTTGGTGAGGGTTGTTAAAGGCCCACCACTAATTCTCTCTTTAGTGACACTTCTAGTGACAATGTTTTATTGGCCCTCACCAATGCGCTTTTTGGTTTCTTTTGGTGATGGTAAAGAAATGTTCATCATCATTTATCATTCCAATGAGTTTTTGATGATGTTATGTGCTTGTTGCTATATTTTTTTTATCAAAATATAATGATTTAAGACCATTCTTATAGAGTCTTTTTCATTATGTGTACAATTCCATTGTGGTTAAAGTCAATCAATTTGTTAAGAAGTAATTAGTGTGTATCATTTCCCTCAACTAATGAGAATATAGTTTTCCTATGAGTCAACACATGATTCATCTCTGTTAGGTTTATTATCTAGAAAATTCCTTTTAGATGAAGTTCCACTAGTGTGTGTAGGAACCATATTAGTTAATACATAATTAAGAGTAATTAATTGTATTAATGTGAGAGAACTAGCTCTCCTCAACACTCTTGGCACACCTTAATATGCTTTGGCACACACTAACATTCCTTGGCACCATGCATGTCTTGGAACATATTTCTACCTAGAACATCCTGTCATTACTAGGAAGCCCACGAACATGTTGAAATGACCTAAGATAACATAGCACTCCCCTGGAGTGTGTTGGAATGCCTTTTAGTCCCTAACATGCCCTAGAACACCTTGGCATGTGTTCATATACATTAGCACTTAGAATGCATTATCACTTGGCATGTATTGGAACCTATTGTTAGTGTACCTAGCATGTACCTTTAGAAAAAAGTAAAGTACTAACTTATTAAATATCTTACGTGCTCATTTCCTTTAATTTTAGCTTGGTTCTCCCTTTTTTTTTCTTAATTCTCATGGAAACATGTTGGTGCACCCTCACACCCTACACAACATGGAATTCCTTGGCAGTATTTGGCACATGTTAGCATAGTCTAGCACTTCTTGGCATGCCTTGGTATTCCCTAAAATACGTTACCACTACCTAGCATACCTTGTCACTCCCTCCCTGGAAAACCTAACACTCATTGACACTCCCTAGAACACCCTCATATTCATTCATTGCCATGCACTTTAACCTAATTCTGCCTTGTGTTTCCCTAGTACTCTCTAACACGCCTTGGTATGTATTGACACTCTCTGGCACACATTAGCACTCATGTGACGTGCCCTACCACTCCATAGCATGTGTAATACACCCTGACACACTTGGCACTTGGAAATTATTAGCATACCTAGCATGCATAGATATGCCTTGATATGCTTTGGCATGTGTTGACAGGTTTAAGACTAAAGTTATTTGGGATAAATTATTGGAAAGTAGGAGAGAAGTGAGAGAGGAAGATTTGGCACTTAGAATTCACTAGCACTTGGCACTTGGCATGTATTGGCACCTACACTACTACAAAAAATGCCTTTAGCAGAAATTTGGTTGGTGGAGGTCTTGCTAAAACTACCTATAAAAGTATTTTTTAGGGATTTAGGGGTAGTTTTTGAAACCCTGCCCCCCTCACCCTCGAAAGTTATGAAATGTTAATTTTTTGGAGGGTTTTTCTAACAACCACCTCTAAAAGTGTTTTATCGTGACTTTTGGAGTGGGTTTCTAAATTATTGCCCCTAAATATATTTTCCATGGTGGTTTTTTAAATACCCCATGAGAAAGTTATGAAAATCTATTTTTTTTTTTTTGGGGGGGGTTGTGGGGGTTCTAACAACTGCCTCCAAAATGGTTTCTCTTGATGTTTTTTTTTTTGGGGTGGGGTGTGTTAAAAATTCATTCCCCTAAATATATTTCCATGGCTATTTTAACAACCCCCTACCCACCCCACCCCACCCCGCCCCCCTGAAAGTCATTGAAAATTGTTTTTTTTTTTAATGGTAGGTTTTCTAACAACTGCCTTCAAAAGTGTTTTCTCATGAATTTCTTTGTGGGGGGGGGGGTGGTGTTGAGAAATTCTAGTCATTAGCAAGCGTAAGTGATTTCTATTTTGATGATAATTGCTTGTGAATATTTTACTTTTCTTGATTATATTTTTCTTTAGCTTGATTATTATTGAGTTCCTTTCAACAAAAAGCTACTAAAACATAATAAGAAATGAGACAAAGGACATCAGATATAGGCTATAAGCCAAGGAAAAACCTCTCCAATATTGAGAGGAAAACCCACATATTTCTTCTTCTTATAGAAGCTTCAATTGATTAATTCCAATACAAGACCCTTGAACTAAGAACCTCTCCAAGACCAAGTCACGAGGCTTCCTTGCATAACTCTTCTTCCTATTTAAGTCAATTTTGGGCAAACTGAATTCTATACCACTATTTTTAGCTTCTCTTGAATTTTGACCTTCTATTACAGGCTTGCAATTTTCAGCCTTCCTATAATCACTGAAATTCTGGACATGTGGGTTGATTGGGGCATATTGGTGAGGATCCTTCCTTCGCTTAACCTAAAAACTTATTCTTGAGACCTCAACTAGAAAGAATGTTCTTTTGTTACCCTTTGTCTCAGCTTCCTCAAGGATTGTTGAAACCCTAGTTTTAGTCACACGTGTGAGTAAAAGGACCCAAAAAAAATACCAAAAACATTCTATCTTCTTCTCCTTCTCTTTTTTGCATGAGAGGCTTCCTTCTTTCCTTTCCTCACACTTCCTTATTATTTGTGGATGCTTGATTGATGATTTTTCATGTGAGGTCGATTCCTCCTTTATATAGCATCTTTTTCCATCTATTTGAGCTGACTTATCATCATGTTTAGGTTGAAAACTCATTCTGGATAGTTTTATAGATCATTTTTAAGGTTGACTTATTGTGCACTTGTGATGAGGTATTGGAGGGTATTTTTGACTCTTACAATGTCCCAAATAAATTTAATTATAATATTTAACATGCACCAAATGGGTCTTTAATACATGACAATAATGCATAAGCTCTCAATGGGAGCTTGAACTAAAAATAAATTTCCTTGAGCATGAAACCCATGCCTCAAGATTAACAAAAATAAATTTATTTCTCTCATTACATCAAATACATGAAATCATGATTACATATGTCATTATGAAGACTAAACCTATAAACATATTTCAATGCTCCCTCTTAACTAGGGAGGTATTCATAATCCATAGAAGGTACTTGCACATTCTAAACTTTAAGAATTCTGATAAGAAGAGTGAGAATGGTAAACCATATGTATAACATCATATCATCCAAATTGTCACATAGAAAGGCCTTAACTAACAACTCTATCTCTCCACAAGATTAGAGGAAAATGCTTGGTGGAAATAGTGATTTATAGACACCTTCATCATTGTCTCTGTGAGAGCATACCCCACCTGGGTGTTCACAGGGTATGTCATTCCAGGACTATTGTTATCTTGCATTTCCATTCCTCAAATAATACTAGTCTTATATGAATACTCTTATCTTGGTTTCCATACCACATCCTCAAAGAGTATCAGATGCCATATTCTTACCCAATCCTCCATTCTTTTTTTCCCAAGTGAAGACAAGAATGATGTGTACATCTCTCCCTTTCAACTAGGGAGGATATACCCATTCCAATTAAGGAATGCACCCACTCCTGTAAAATGAATGGAATCAAATTCCCTCTTATCCAAGAACTTTTTCAAGCTCCCTCTTAGCTAGGGACTTGCTTCTAAGTTTCTTCTTAATTGGAAACTTGCTTCTAGGCTCCTTCTTAATTAGGGACTTGTTTCCATAAACAACTCTTTCTTCATTGGTGGAGATAATGGACCTTTATCTTCTTGTGGTGCTCCTCTATTCAATTTCACGAATTTCATTTTTAAAATTATGTATCCTTCATCTTTGAGACTTCTTCGTAGGGCATCATACATACGTCACTTCTCAAATCAAGGTAGTCATGTCTTTCTTTCTTTTATCAGAAAGTGACCCATTATACCATATCTAGATTTTCCTCATACAACTACCTTTTCCACATGATGATCCTTCAGGATCTTCCATCCCACCACATGAGTACTATTTGTAGATGACATCCACATATTTTTTTTGGTAGCCCTATATTAACCCATCCAGATATTGTTCAAAAATCAGAAATGAACATCTTCTTGCTACAACATTAACATCTCGAATTCATATTGACACATATCCAATATATTTATTTGTCAATGTATTCCTTCTTTTAATAATTTTCCAAGGTCTTCATATATTTACCATAGAGATACCATAGCAAATTATTCTAGTCATGTGATGTTGATTTCCTTCTCCATAGTTTCATTTTTCATGATCTCTTCCTTTCCCTTTATTCAGATATTACTTCCCAGGAACTCTGAATCATAGTTCCTTCATTTTTTAAAACACATCATATCTCATATGAGGAAATATTATGTTGATTTCATTTAGTTAATATGTGACCCATGCCTTCATGCATCCTTTTAATGAAAGCGATCATTTTCCCTTGATCATGCTCATGAGGTAGAGCATGCATCCTTACTATAGACAACTATATAATGACATGAATTGACTCATTGAACATATGCATACCTACATATTTTCTTCTTTGGTCATCTATATTCATTTAGTGCCTTCCTATCATTGATTAAGAGTGCTTCAATAATATTTGACATGATGTATTCCCTTGTAATCATACCTTCATTCTTCTAAATTGTTAATCCCATCTAAGCTGGTATTCTTAGAGAGGCACTTGCTTTCTTCCAAGACATGAACCTTCTAATGAAGATTCTAATGGAGGATATTGATTATCTTGATCCTACAAATGCTCCGTTCGAATGATGTATGATGAGTTATACACTAAATTAATTCCTTCTACCCATAAGTTCTACTTATGCTTCTAATGAGGTTACCAAGAGCTACTTCATTCTAATGATAACTTTCATAGAATTCTACTTCAGCTATCTTTCAAGATTCTTATGATGATGTATTGAAATCTTGCTTTAGTCATATGCTCCTATGATGCCATCTCCTAAAATGATGCATCCTATCATGATTCTTATGATTCCTACAATGACACCCACATTTTACAAGAATTGAAACGAATTAGGTGTAGAATAAGTATCTCAATCATAGTAGAGATATTTTATTTACTCCTTCTTTGGTTTCTTCTTTTCCACTTCTTCCACTTCTTCGATGACATGGGCTTATTCTCTTACTCTTTTGTCATTGTCCTTCTTGAGTTTGATACAATATCTCTTATAGTTCCCACATTTTTGACATCCATAGCATTGAACCTTCACCATATTATTCTTCCTTTCTTTAGGACCAATTCCCAAACCTTCCTTTCTTCTTTTCCATGGTAACTTCCATAGGGATTAATGCATGGGTGGTTGTAGATTGAAAAAACCTCTCGGGTCTTCTGGGACCCAAGGTAGATGGAATCATATGACATGCAACTATTCAAAGATATATGCATATATTCATGTTACTCTTATAACAAATAAAATAAAAGAGAAGAGTTACCTCTATGTCTCTAGTGTAGCTTCTCCAGAGATCTCAGTGTGGTAAAGGGAGGAAAGCTTCACCCGCTGCTTAGAGGAGAACCTGCACATTGAAAAGACAAGCAACAACCTTCACAACATATACATCTTTATGATTAAAAGAATTTAACATATAGGAATATATAAATATAGCATGCTTTTAAGATAATCATCAATTTCAAATCTACATCAACATATACAAAAAAGAGTTTTCAACATCATCAAGTAGAAACAATAGTAGAAAATCTAAACTATCATATGAGAGAAGAATGATTACAACCATGGTTGTTGAATCAAGTATCCCCTTAGCTCCTTTGATCCTTTCCCTCTCTCTCTCTCTCTCTCAACTCTTAGACAACATAACAATACTAATCTCAACAATTCAGGTTTGGATCCCTATTATAATGGCCAAGTCTCTAATTGATAAATGAGGAGAGGCTCTCTCCTTGCCAATTCTTTCATGAGTTATAATGGAGAAAAAACTTGGATGTTGCCTCAATTTATTGCTCTTTCCCTTCCCATGAAGCTCTATTATTATTAGAAATGTCCTTAGTTAGGACTGAGGAATATGTTTCCTACTTTTCGAGCTAACATTGGAGTGAAAAGTGGAGTGTCAGTCAGTCAACTTCCACTTTTACCTACAGAATCTCATAAATATCTAGTAACACTTCCCTTTAAGTAAAACAATGTGTTAACCTAGGGACTAAGTCCCTTTTCTAAGTCATGAGGAGCATTATAACTGCTTTTATCTGTTTCTACGGTGGGCTGCCCTAGAAAATGGGCCTACAATTTTATTGTTTTATTCTAGTCAAAGTGTCCTTCTCCTCTAAGCTGATGAGGAGTTAATTTTGTGTATAATAGATTCCCCTTAAAGTGTGAGGTTAGGGGCGAAGACGATGGCCGAAATACATTATATAAGAGAGAGAGAGAGGATTGGAGCTTTGGAACTATAGAGGACTTGGAAACAACAACATATGTCAGAAACATATAAATATGTCATGAGTCAGGCATTCCCATGCTGAATAGCTATATCAAAGTGATTTCTCAGAAGAGGTATGTCTGTCATGTCCACCGATAAGCACAATGTGGAAGTTGTGCCATCATATGATCAATATAGAAAGATGTCTCAAAAAACAATATACATTGCTTGGGAGAAGAAACAAGGTTGAGTGATGTAAGCCTCTACCTAAGGTCTTGGTCGTCACCTCTCTAAATGACAAATTTCTACACATGTGAATAAATGAGTTGAAGTAAAACATGTGAGAAATAATCAGATTGTCATTCAATGATGAAAATCGTTAACATACCCAAGGATGTCCACTGATAAGGATGATGGTATCTAAGATGTCCAGTCCAAACTAACAAGTGTGAAAATTTTGTTGTCATCGAACACTCGTAGAATAAGTCAACTGGGAGCCAATAGTGAAAACTACCAACCAAACGTAGGGTAACCTTCCACTGAGGAATGCAAGTTCCAGGGTATTGATATGTTTTTGGATCTACTTCTTAGATAGGATGTTGAATTCAATAGGAAGAGATCTCTCAAAAGGTAGGGAATAAGGTGTCTTACATCAGTTGACACAAAATAGGACTAGAATGGTTGTTTTGGAATATATGAGATAAATGGGTCAAACAAATTGATGTAAATTTCAGGCATATGATGGTATGGTTGATACATAAAGTAGAGGATAGGTAAATCCCTTTAAAAATAGAGGGAATGACATAAGGGTTACCAGGTAGCTTAGACTCATGAACACCAAAGAGCGTTAGGATACAGGGATGCAACAACATTATGATGTATAAACTCATAGCATGCTAAGTGTTAACACCCAGGTTGTTCTCTTTGACTCCCAAGAGGATACGGCCGGGGTAACCACTAACCAATCTTTGGGCTACAGCTTCTAGCCCAGCTGTAGTCAGAGAGGGCTCTCTCTATTAGGTTTGTCACTGCTTTCAGTGAGGGTTTTAGGCTAGTTATAAGATGAGTTTTTTGGTTGTTTTTGTGTGTTTGGTTGGGAGGATGCTTCTGATTTCTTTAAAGTATATGAGCAGGAACAGTTAATCCATTGGGCAATGGGGTCTGGGACAGTTTCTCTTGAGGTATTGATCTTGCTGAGGGGAAAAGCTATAGGGCCTGTGTGCATTCCATGAAACAAACTGTGAATAATGAGAGTGCGGTGAAAACAATTAGCAAAGAGTAGTTAAGATTTCTTTACTAAACTGTATATTGTGAAAGAGGCTTGTTATCTAGGAGCAATTACTTGAATTCCTAGAACAACGATGCACTGAGATGATGAAGTATTAAAGATAGCAGTTAAGAATTATGCTTTAAATACCTTATCAGAAGAAAACACATAAGATAGCTTTGATTGAGCTCAGGGTAGTCAATGACTAAGTCCTGAGACTATTCTTTTTCCTTACTATCTAGAGTTTCAAACGTATAGAAAACATGGGAGATATATGGAATAACAGGAAACACAGGTGAAATAAAGAGCCATGAGAAAAACTTATTGAGCCATGTAACGCACAGGAATCCTACAACTTTGAGCCACACACCATCAAGAGATCAAGAGACAACACATCTTTGAAGAAATCCCACTGTCCTTTGTATTAACTATCTGAGAGTCTTACAATATGAGAATAACAGAGAAGATACCAGGAGAATTTCTTACATCTGGAGTCCAACCCCTCTAAATAAACGTGAGGGGGGATATATAGAGGTTTACATACAAAAATATCTCAGGAATGGAGTCATCTGAGAGGGAAAATATCTCTTACATTTGCACCAGAGAGTAGATGAGAGTTTAATACAACCATAAATGTCTCTTAAAATCCTTTAACTGCTTGTCAGGACGAATTTTTGACCTTTGGGCACTGCGGAGTTAATTGCGCGGCTTTATCATAAATATGAATTGAAGTGCTCTGTCACTTTGACCTTTTGTATCTTCTTGGCCCTGCCACCTGTACCTGCTGATGCTGCTATTGATGCCGAGTACCTGTGCTGAGTTGGCTCAGTGTCTTTATGCTTGCTGTCATGGCTTTGTCCTCCTGTAGATGCAATATGGACTGTGTTGCTGTAAAAGACTTGTTTCTTCAACTTTGATTTAAAAGTAGCTTTATTAAGTCCTGCCATATGTCTGCAGGGGGAAGCTGATGCCTCAAAATTGACCCTAAGGTCTCATCCGCTTCTGTATACTTATAGAAATGAGGAGGCTCATCAAATAAATGTGCTACTTCATTTTTAATAAAAAACAAATTATCTAACTTATTAAAAAGATCCTGTCCTGTTAGTGGGCCTGCTGAAGATGACCCAGGTGTATCAGCAATTTGAATTGCTGCAAAAGTGCTCAATCTTTTGATGTATTTCTCATGTGAGAGCAGATTCCTTGATTCTTCCAAGCTGGGAAGCCCTTTGTCCTGCAGGGCTGTGAACCTATTCTGGAACTTGTATATATCTACCTGTATATTGTGGATTTTCCTGTCTAATGTCTGAATTAGGTTACTCATTGTTGTGGTTCTTTTGATTAGGGAAATGGTTTCAGTTCTATTAGCAATTCCCATTCTTATCAGCTGAGCACCAGTTCTGTAATTCAAGACTTTAATCATCCTGGGGGCAAGGTCTGCCATGTTGCCAAGGGCGTTTCTTGCTCTGTATAGTTCTTTCTTTGCCCTGCCAATGAGTCCTATCTTCTCATATATAGCATCAATGTACTCCCATTGGTTAGTAATTGATTGTCCAATGGTAGTCCAAATCACTTGCTTGACTTCTGCTGTTACTTTCTCAAAATTGAGCTGCTTTTCCAGCTCTGCAACTGTCTTTTTTAGGGCTTTTACTTCCCTTTCTCTCTCAGCCACATTTTGCTTAGACTTATCATATTTTTCCTCTATCTTTGCTAAGCTTTCCTTGGCCTTATTGAGCTCTGTCATTTGAGCCTCTAGCACCTGAAGTTCTTGTCTCAGTTTTTGCATATCTAGGCTCTCGGGCTGCTCTGTTAGTGGTGCTGTGGTGGCTGGAACTATTGTAGCTGGCTCTGTTTCTGTTGTCTGTTGCTTTGGAGGGTCTTTAGGGGTTTCCTCCAGGTCTATTGTCTCTGTGGGTGGTTTGGAGGACTGCCCTTGTTCTCCCCTCTGTATAGTTGCTTCCAGGGTATTCTCTGTATCCTGCAGCTTTTGCTGGGTGTCCACCAGTTCCTTATACAAGTTCATCAGCAGTGCAGTGATATCCTTATCTCTTCTTTGTTGGGCTACTTCATCTGTTTGCGGATGTATAGTTGGTGGGATCTTCATCTTCTTCTTAATTGCAGCTACATCTGCATCCCTTAGTTTAAGGACC